>CAHIKZ030000328.1:0-250000 GCA_903632075.3 Acanthosepion pharaonis
AGCAAAGAAATATCTTTGTTTACTTAATATTTTTTATTGGACTCTGTCAAGGTTGATTATAGGTGTAACAACATTTTGCTGCTAGTTCTTGGATAGATAATGTAGATATGAATGAGTGACTTGCCCAAGCTCTTGCTCATCTACTCTCTTCATCAACCATTGTGGTATATCAATGACAGGATGTCTGTTGTTCATGCAGAGGACAGGGAGATGGAACTTTATTTTCTCTAGCATTATCAAAACAATATGTATATAAATGTAGATACATTAACATGCATATCATATTACTACATATGTTATATTTAGTGAGTACACATGTTTGCATATACATCCCTGTTTTTTTATTTTATTTATATATTTATGTCTCTATGGGCATTGCAGTAGGACACCATGAAAAATACATATTTAAAATTATTTTTTAAATACTGGAAAAAATTCATCAAAACAATTTTATTTTATATCTAAAAAATATTTAAATACTAAACATTTTTTAAAAAAATTTCAAATACGCATAATCATTTTTTAAAAAACATAAAACACACAACACTCCTTCAAAAACTATTTGCACAAAACTACTTAAAAAAGAAAATAATCATCTTAAAGAAATCCTTTATATCTTAAAAAACAAAACCAATGAAATTAATGTCTATTGTCCTAGAGATTAAAAGTTTTAATTAAAGAAAATGTGCCATCCAACAAGAATCGAACGAGTAGGCATTGATTTCACTGTAATAAAACAGGTATGTTTACTCAAATGTTTGTCCACATGTATAGAGATTGTATAGCAATAAGAAATAATGATGTATTTTTTAAAAATACATTAATTGCTTAAAAATTACTTTGTTTATGTTTGGGTGTAAAAATAAAGTTTACAGATATAAACTTCAAAAGGTCTTAATGAAAAAATATGGAGTTCTTAAATAGAACAATTCAGTTTTGCTGTACTGTAATGGCATTTTGTGGCTAAATGGTATACATGCTTGGCTTTGATTTGTTTTGGCTGATTAAAAAGGGAATATAAGATCAATTTTTGTTAGAATGAACATTTTCTTTATTAAGACCTGTGATCCCTAGGCCAGAATGGAGCAATTTCACTGTTTATAAAACATATACCCAAACACATGTGCCCACTAAATATAGCATAAAAATACTAATGCTGGATTAAAAAGAATCTATTAATTGCTTGATATATATATATATATATATACATGACAAGCTGAAAAATTTTTTGTGATGCAATTCATCCGTTACGATTTATTGGGCATTGCTGATGTTGTCATGTCTACACATACATACAAAACAAGAGAGAAAAAGAATACAGATGAATTTGGCTAGATTGAGAAAAACAAATTCTTTCAAAAATATTGCTTTTAAAAATTTTGACACTTTATGCATCTCTAGTTTCATGTGCATGTGTAGATGTGGCAATGTCAACAAAGCCCAGTCTGATGAAATCCTAATGGATGAAATGCATCACAAAAATCCTTTCCAGTTTGTCATATTTTTTCTAAACATTGTTGATATATAAAATTATGCAATTATGTATATATTATGTATATTCACTAATATATATATATACATAGACATAAGAATAAAACAACACGTTCCTACAAAAATTAGAAATCATACCTTGCCGTTGAATGGACTCGTCCCAAACACCTATGGTTCTGCCATATGCGAACACCTATTAAAGAACAGAGATTGTGCAGCCAAATTTAGTGTTGACTGGTTCAGTCTGAAGTCAGACGTCCGGCTGACCGGCTGATCAGTTGAACTCTCTGCCTTCTGGCGGGGAGGAACCCGAACGAGTCTACGCTGAAGGGCGGAGTCTCTTTCGGGGAGGTAAACCGAACCTGAACCCGTTTATACGGTTCAAAGGGCATATTTTTGGCCAAGCCCACGGGCTCAGATTTCTCACATTAAACCGGCCTTGTGCCACATGATGCCCTCGTGGGGGCGGGTGACTAAATACTAGTGTTGACTGGTTCACTGTGTTGTCCCAGTCACACTCTTTATTTCATCTAAAGGTTCTGGAGTCACTTTACATCGGGTCTCACGAGCCTTCTTTGTGTAAACAACGTAAGTGTTTGTTGGGGCTCACTGGTCTCTAGTTCCTTTTGCTAATTTTTTTTTTTTTTTCTCCACAACTTCTTTTTATTGTACATTTTCTGTTCTTTTAATTTAAATTAAATCTCCCGTCGAAGCCTGAAGAGCGGGAGCAAAACCGGTTGCTTTGCCAGTTTTTAATATGTCTAGTAATATTAAGTTTTACACTTTTATTTTGATCATTAAAATTTGTACCTACAAAAATATCTTTTTATATATATATATATATATATATATATATATATATATTAGTGAATATACATAATATCCAATGTTAATAACACAACTCAAAGTTTCATCCAGTTAATGCAATCTTCAGGTGTGGAGATTCTGATTGTTATTGATTGCAGTCTCGTGATGATGATTCAAAATTGTGTGTCCAAACTTGTCTATTTAAAATATAGAAGTAACTATTAATAATTTATATTGTTCAAATTCATAAGTTTGAAAGTCGAAGAATTAAAAAATAATAAATAAAAAAAACTAAAATAAAAATTATGTATATTCACTAATATATACTTATAGCTCTATTTTATAATATTGAGCACTGTATTTATAACCCCTAAGGAATATATATACTTATGTATGTGCAAGTATTTGTGCATGTATGTACATTTTTTATCCTACCCATTCCTATATATATATATATATATATATATATTCTACCCATTCCTATATATATATTTGATATCAACATGTGGAGATTTGTAAAAGAACTTCTGAAATTATGTGTATTATATGTAATGATTCATGCACTTTTGACCATCATTGGTTATTTTCAATGACAGAAACTAGAAGGTCAAGAGGTGGCCAGTGGAAACTTTATTTATGATCCATAGTTTGAAATGAACCTGGGTTCATATTCTAGAGTGGTGAAATAGTTGAAACCTGTGATATCAAAAGAGTAGAATTTATTAAATATATCAATATTTTCATTCACTTTAATGATTACATATATATTCACACAATAAATACTAAGAGCAAATACAAGCAATGATCAGATTAAATTATGTTTAATAAACTTTATTTAAATATTAAGGCATTTGGAAAATAAATACATTTTAACAGAAAGGACCTAAAATCAAAACTAGGTTAAATATATTTAATTATTAGGTTGTTCGGAAAGTAGATATGTTTTACCAAAAAGGACCTAATAACAAAACTAAGTTGAATTTATTGAAATGTTAGAGTGTTCAGAAAGTAAGAGTTTTTTGTTTTTTTTCAGAAAGTATATAAGAGCAAATATAATTTAAATCCATTTAAATATTATTTATCAAAAATGTAATGATCTTCATTTTCAATGACTGCATCTAGAATGTAAAATTTTCAATTCTGCATTTAAAAAAAGCTGGGTTTCCCCACAAAAAAGTTTGAAAGACTGTTTTCAAGTTTTTGTTTCTTAATGTTCTACCAGTTATAAAATACAGGTTTCCTTGACTTACCACAGGATTTTTCTTTTTCTATAATGTGTTATAATATGATTTTCCAGGTAAGCCGGAACATGCTCATGAAAGACAGCAAATGCACAACAATTCAATATAGCGAACGACCAGGAACTGACCAGCACCGCCTTCCTCACTCTAGCACAATATGACAATGTAGTCATCCACCATGCTGCATATTCTTCTGCTGTACTGTTTGCATGGTATGTATGAAGCAAATGGCATAAATTGAAACAAGATTAATAGAGATTGCATCATAACTATGAATGGTCATAAGTCAGGACCTGTATTCCAGTGATCAAAACAAATGAACATTGACAGGTGCTAAATCTGGTGAGTATGGAAGAAGCAGAAAAACCTCTCATCTTAATGATCTTATTTCTTCTTAGGTTGGTTGTGCAGGGTGTGTCTTTGCATCTTTCAGTGCTTCATTTACTGGCAATAAATATTAGCAGTGATGGTAATTCCGAGTTCCTACAGCTTCTAATACTCTTCTATATTCCACCAGACACAAAGCAAGGATTTCTGTGGCTAGAGTTTTGTTGTTGGCACCAGTTTCCCATTTTGTGATTACTTTTTTCTATTTTTTTTCTATCATGCAAAAAAAATGAATTATGTTTTTTTAGTCATTTCACCCCAAGCAAGGCAATAAAGCTACTAAGACACTAGAGGTTACTGAGTGTGAAAGAATATGTGAAAAAGAAAAACATTATTTAGGAGAGAGAACCTTAAATGAACAGGATTTAAGAAGACAAAATAACGATTGACATTGCATTTAAAATTTTAAGATCAAATTTGACTGGAAAGCAAGAGACCAGAAGAGAGTTCCACAAGTGCAAAAGAAGAAACTGTTAGCATAGGACTTATGGTTTCATCTAGCCACTTTGACTGTAAAATGATGAGACCTAGATGCCAATCTAGTACTACATGTAAATTTGTAAGTTCCAGGTACCAAAGTGGAAAGCTTGTCAGAACAATTACCATGAAAAAATTTATAGAAAAGGCACAGGGAAGACACATTACAGCAGTGGGAAAATGACTGAAGCCAAGTTTCCAGGTCATGATCGATAACATTGCAAATTCTAAATTTCATCATCTGTAACAATGTGATGCAATAATGAAAGGTTGGCATCTCTGGTTAAAAGACTAAGGCAGATGGTGGAGCATTTAGTTCTTAAGTGAAAACTCATAAGGAACATAAATTCCCTCTTTGCAAGTTTACCCAGTTATACTCCAAAATGCACTATAGACAACACATTGTCAGATAGAAGAGATGATAAACTAATTCAAGGTGTAATTTTCTCCCATTCAACCTTGGTTCTGCCTTTGTTGGTTGACTCATAATTCATAGTACTGAAATGCATAATAACTTTCCAAACATGCTTATAATATTAATAATTAAAACAGCTGATAAATTAAGAATTATCTTTCTTGTTAGAAAACATTTATGTATGATATAGCTTCAGAGTTGTGCCTAGTCATTAGACTCACCACTCACAGAAGAATTTGTACTATCCTACTCTTAACAAATTAAAAAAAAACATTATTATATTTTGTAGGGACATTATTATTAATAAATAAAACTATAAAATAATAATAATAATAAATATTATAAATATTAAACTGTATGCTGTGTATTAAAAACAATCAAAATGAATTGTAATAAGTCAAGAATTAATGCAAGTATTACTGTGTAAGAGGAGAAAGCCATGGAAGAAAGATTTATTCCCCCCCCCTTTATTTCCCCCATTATGGGCATTATTATATATGTAGTTAACAGATAGAATGGAATGGCTGAAAGGAAAAAGAATGGCAAACATGCTTTGTTCTAAGAGAGACTTTTATAATACTAACACATGTACAAAATTATATATACATATATACACATCCCACAGAGAGAATAATATTTCACATAAATCTACATAGAAAATCAGAGTGTAAGGAGAAACAAGATGGAAGGGTCTTATATATAATATGGAGATACTCCTGCATTTGGAGAAGCCATGTTTAGGACTCCAGATTCAAATGGGTTAGATTAATCTATGTCCCAGGTGAGGACATATTTCATGAACAGGAAACAGCAAGTCTTGGGTTTTCCCAAATTGAGAACTGTGAGCTGGAGTTTCATTCAATATCTAGGAAAGATATACTCCCAAAGGGAAATGACACCATGTGAGTGTAAGCAGCTGGGAAGGCAGATTTTACCTTTGCCCAGGCCATGGGGACCCAGGCTAAAGAAAATAACCTTACCATTTAGCTGTTGAAAATGAAACTGAATTTGACTGCCACTTTCAGCACTGTATCGAGTAACATCACTAAGCAGCAGTCATGTGACCCACATGACTTATCTCCACCAAAGGGAGATAAGAGCCTTCTGTATCCCTACAACTGTCATTCTATATACAAATATAGCAATGAGCCTGATTACTACATAGATGGATGACTCCTTTGGAATACCAGGTGTTGTAACTTTGGATGTGTGGGTGGTGTAATGGATAATGGCTTGGAATTGTTAATCAGAGAATGAATTTCAATTCCCATTGGGTTCATTATCATGTTTACCCTTAGAAAAAGGTACCCTTGGGAAAGATATTAATCCATCTCTTCTCTCCCCAGCTATGAGTTAATTAGTAAGACTTATATCTCTAAACCATTATTATCTAAAAAAAAACAATTCTTATATTTTAAAAATATTTTCTGGCTTTAAATAATCTGCAAAGATTTGATAAGATGTAGAAAATGAATGAATGAATCACTCAGTCAAACATAGCAATGAATAGAAACCTTGTTTTCAATAAAAGTTACACTGCTTTAAAATTTGTGTAAAAAATTTGACAGAGTAATACTTCTAATAATATTGAAAACTTGTACATTTAATTGGTTTAATACCAGTGAATAAGGTAAAACTGAAATGAAAGAAGAGATAAAATTATAAAATAATTTATTTACAATAAAGGAAACAAAACAAAAAATAAACATGATAAAAAGAATGTGATAAGAAAAGGCCTACATGTGATGCTGTCAGATTGGAGTCCTTCAGATTCTACTTGGATAAAGGTTGTAATATAAGTGGGGTGCTTAAAGTTCTTGGACTCACTTGCCAAAATCTGACTTAATATCTGAATTATTTTTAATCCTTTGTTGGGCCAAGAACAATTCAGTATTCTCTCATAGAAGTATCTTTGAAATGTCTTTGCCTACCCATAATACCTGTGAATAGAATGTATCTAGTTGCAGTTGAATGGGAGAAAGAACATTGCAAGCATTGCTGTTGCACAAAAAAAAGTTATAATATACTTGAAACAGGACAGAGGCTCATTAACCTATTGATGAAGTTAATTAAATGTTATGGTGAACAACTAATGCATTGATTATGTTGTTTTGTAAAAGATCCCTTTTGTCTTCATATAATCTTTTATTTAAAATTCCTCGTGGCTTCTATGTATTCCTTGTGGAATTTATTACAAGTGTAAATTCCTCCTTCAAATTTTCCGCTTTATGATTAATTTTCCTAACATTGTTCTGGTATATAAAAATTTATATATAATTTTCTCTCATAAAAATGAATTAAAATTTTTTTGCTTTGTTTTTGTTTTAGACAGCTGAATTTCTTTGATTTGTTGTAATAGGAGAGAGAAATTTGATATTGTTGTAATAGGAGAGAACTATGAAAGAAAGATTTATTCTCTCATTTGTATTTTTCCCATTATGGCATTATGATGTAATAACACCGTAATTCAAAGACAAAATGGAATGGCTGAAAAAGAAAAAGAATGACAGACATGCTTTGTTCTCAGAGAGAATCTTATATTACTAAGACATATACAAAACTATATATACATATATACACATGTCCCATGCAAAGAATAATATGTCACATGTATCTACACAGAAAATCAGAGTGTAAAGAGAAACAAGATGGCAGATGGAGATACACCTATGTCTGGAGAAGCCATATTTAGGATTCCACATTCAAACGGGCTGGAATCATCGATGTTCCAGATGAGGACATATTCCATGAATGGGAAATAATAAGTCCGGGTTTTCCCTAAATCAAGGCCTGTGAACTGGAGTTTTATTTTATATCTGGGAAAGATATATTCCCAAAGGGAAATGACACCATGGACTTGTAAGCTGTTTGGGGAGACAGAGTTAACCTCAGCCTGAACCCTTTGTCTCAGGCTAAAAGAAAGCAACCTTACATGGTGGTTGCTGTAAATGAACTGAATTTGGATGCTACTTTCGTCACTATTGAGTGACGTCACTAAGTAGCTGTCATGTGACCCACATGACTCATCTCCACCAAAGGGAGATAAGAGCCTTCTGTATCCCTACATTGTAATTAAATTTTAATATTTTAATAATGCCAGTCTTGAACCTTTCAACTGCATTAGTAAAAAATATTCTTGTGCCCAATTTTCAGAAATGAAAACATAGAATAAAAATAAACATAGAATAGCCAAATTCTAATTTTTCTTTTGCATCAGACTTGATCAAAATTCATTGCCATTTTAATCTTTTTGAAATTGCAAAAATTGTAATTTTAAATTTATCTTTTTTTTTAATATGTGGTAGGGTATATAGTCCAGTCAATTTCATTTAGTTTCTTTTTGTTTATGTTTTTATCACTTTTTTTATTAAATATCCCACAATGTGATGACAGAAGATCTGCCAAGAAAGGTGAAAGAACCTGGATGTAAATTTGCTGTGGATGATCTAGCGATTAAGGCACTTCCTATATACATTCATCTCAGTAAATTGCTTTCTCTTTTAATGAAAGTAACATTTTTTAAATCAAAATTATAGTCAGACTTATTATGGTGTGCAGTTAATGCATTATGTGTGTTGTTTTATAAAAGATTATTTTTGTGTTCATATAGTCTTGTATTTAAATTCTTTGAGGTTTCTCCTATGTATTCCTTGTGGAAAAACAAAAAAACAAAAATTAAATTCAAAAGTTTAAAATTTAAATGTCCCCTTCCCCTTTATGAGCATATGTTGTTACATCAATGTAAACTTTGGTTTGATGAAGTCCTAAAGGATGAAACACATTATGCAGAAAAACTTTTTCACTCTGTCATTGTTCTGGTATATAATAATTTATATATAATTTTCTCCCATGTATCTTGTCACGGCCTTGGTCTCAGACATAAATAAAATCTGTATTTAAGCCAGGATGTGAGAATTTGGCTTGGGATATGATTTCCTGGATTCCTATGAGTAAGGGATATATATAGGATAGGAACAATACACACAAAATACAATAACCAGTAAAAGAAAAATGACAGTGAACATGTGGAGTCAATTTAACATAAACAATTTAATAACATGAATGTGAGAACAGAAAAAGATAAGGTAAAAAAAGAAGGAATTTGTTTGTGTTTGTATGCAGTAGATGCAGCATCTAATACATAAATTTCAATCATGTCAAAATAATCCACATATTACTTAACTGCGTTTTGGAGTCAACATATCAACAGTTCTTATAAAAAGGTTGACTCTGGGGGATAAGTTCATGAGCCCATGGATAATTTCAAAGTTCAGTGTATATCAAGCAGATGTTAGCAATCGTTGAGGTTGATGCTCAAGACATATCTGTAATTCCTGGATAGGATAAAACTGGCTCAATCAACAGTTTTCTTTTGGGTTACTGCATTATTCGGTCTTCTGGATAGATGTAAAGCAGGAGTCGGCATGCATCTTATTTTTTTTTTAAGCGTTTCATCCCAAGCAAGGCGGAAAGCCACTAGGATGCAAGGGGTTACAGAAAATTTGGAGCAAGATAAGATAGGAGTGATAGAAGAAAGGATGAGAAGAGTAGTGGATAGATCAAGGCAAGTGGAGATACAGAGGCCAGTGAGAGAGAGAGAGAGAGAGAGAGAGAGAGAGAGAACCGGAAACCCCTTCCTAAACAAGAAACAAGGTGTAAGCCTCTACTCATGTCCAAGAGAAGGGGGAGGAGTGTTGACCGGGCGGTATTTGGTTGCTGTTCTTCAACTGCCAAATCTTGAATTTTGGTGCCTTGGTGTCTCTTATTGGTCACATGTTCCACAAAGGGGGTTGACTTGTATAAAAATCAAGGGTCTAGTATTTGTCCACCGATGTTGCTGATGGTGTAGAGAAGCATATCTATTCACTATCACCATTCATCCGTGTGTACATGATGTAAAAGTGGTCAGAATGAAAGGGGAAAGAAAGAAAGAAAGAAAGAGAAGAGGAAAGAGAGAAAGACACAGATATGTAATAGGTACTTTATTTCAATTTATCTGCTTTCTCCTCCTACTTCTGTTACGATAACAACCAATGCACTTGTATGTTTCTTACCCATAACAATCTATATACAGATATTTAAATACTGTTTTTGAAATTCAATTAAAATATACTATGGTGGAATAATGAGGAATCAGAGAGCAGAGTTCAAATTCCAGTCGAGTTTGTTACATTCACTTACTTGCAAATACCCTTTGGAAAAGTATGAATCCATCTCCTCTTCTCCCCTCAGCTATGGGTAAGTAGCAGGACAGACTAGATTCTATAACCTTAGGTAGCAACTGATCTAGGAGAAGGACAACACTGAATTTCCAAACCTCCAACTATGGGTTAAACAGCAAAGTAGTCTGGGCTCTGTAACCTTGGTTGGCAACCAGTCTAGGAGAAGAACAACTCTGAATTCAAAACCATACGTAGCCCTGGTGAAGCACATACTATGTAGCTAAGGAAAGGAGCATGTAAGTCACATTGACTATGATCATGATTATAGTCAATAATACTACACACATGCAAAATATGTTACAAACTTTTGTTCTGACATAATAATAAAAATTTTCTGTAAAGACATCACTACTTTTCAGGTCTGGAAGTCATCTATAGATTGAGTGTCTATAGCAGTAAACAAGAGTGAATTATAATTGTAATTGTAATAATTGATTTTGAGTTACTTATCACAACTTCATGCAAAATTTGACCTTTTTGTTTAATAAAGCATGATGGGAGATATTTGAATATTTTTATAACAGAATATTTTTCAGGCATAATACTTAAAGAATGTGTTTAACTCCAGATATTCTTTTTAAAATTAATAAATTAAAATTATTGATAAAAATTATACATACAAAAAAAAATTAAACAACAATAAGAAATGCAAGATTAGAAAAAATATTCTTTGATACCCGACATGCTTAACAACTGATATGCCATTAAAAGCATCCAGCTAAAATTACCATAAGCATTTCATTAGGACATGACAAAAATAATTTTTAAGGACCATATCTTGTTTCTAATTGAAAGGTTTCATTTTTTCCTTCGCCCAGTTCATATTCCTCCCCCTTTTCTTGAACAGGAGTAAAGACTCATACATTGTTTCCTGTTTAGGTAGGGGTTCCTAGTTCTTTTCCTTTTCTCAGGCCTTAATAGTGGTGCTGTTGTTGCAGGAGTATTTGCTGGTTGAGTGTTTAAATCAAAAGCACGTATCTCTTGATATATTTAGACCACAACAAAAATGGTGGACTCAGAATTTGAGTCCATGTAATAAATGAACAAAGTAATAATAAAACTATATATATATATATATATATATATATATATATATATATATAAACAAAAGATAAGTATGTATTAACAAAAGAAAGATATACATAGACAATAGAATATTGTTGCTTGTTGCAAAACAATGAACATAAATGAAAGAAACATTTGGACTAGTGAATTGTTTGTGTGTGTACTTTGGTGTAGGAGAAAGTCCTAGAGAAAATGAAGTGAAAAGTGTGTACATTCGCATTCCCCAATGGGAAAGCATTTTCCTCATTCAACCTATATCTTACCGTCCATGTGAAAAAGGAAAAAAGAATGACAGAGAATGTCATTGCCTATTTATAAGCTTAGGAAGTGTTCCCTAGCAGTGTTTTCTTTAGGAAAGTAAGTGGGGTAACTCTACACTGTCATGAATTTTTTGTGATATGTGAGGATGATGGCAACGTCTCTTCATACTGAGGGCACCTGGTTGGCAATTTTCTGGCTGCTATTCTTGACTGGTACTTGCATAGTATATTGAGAGGCTGCTCTGATCAACATTTGCATAATATCAGGGTTCTTTCAGTGCTATATTGTGCATGGAAGGGTGTGCCTGCAAGCATCTTTGGTAGGCAACCCCGAGGTGAAACTATGTTGCAATCTACATCAGTTCCCTTTCAACACAAATTACATTAGACAACCGACACTGCTACTACTACCCTGAACCTTTCTTTACCAAAACAATGCACCATGACTATAAGATACCAAAGACATAAATCTAAACCAGCTTAACAAAAATCACTTCAACCTTTCTTTCTCCAACATATGTGGTATTTGTACCAACTTCTGGAGTGTAGAATCGTTCCTCTTCAAAAAGTCTCTGAACATCCTAGCTCTCTGTGAAACTAAACTTAACTCCTCAATCTCCTCCTCTGATTTCTCAATTCCTGGCTATCTTTCTCTCCTTAGGAAGGACTCTAATGTCTGCATGCTTGGCCTAGGAGTTTATGTCCATAAACATCTCCTGCTAGCTAGGAAACTCTTTCTTTAATCTCCACACTACTCTTACATGTGTCTCCATCTGTCTCTATTTAACTCAATCAGCTATCTATACTTTCTCTACTGCCCCCCTTCCTCTCATGAGTGTTGCAAGCTAGATAGTATTTCAGATAATATAGATGAAGCCATCTCCCTACACTCATCTGCAAATATATTTGTGTTTGGTGACTTTAATGCCCACCATGCCAGGTGGCTTAAACACTCTGTCACTGACCCTACTAGTATCCAGACCCTTAACTTCTCAATCATTCAATCTCTCATGCAAGTGGTGGACTTCCTCATGTCTTTCCTCAGTAACCCTAATGGACACACTTCTCTTCCAGATCTCTTTTTTACCTCTATCCTGGACTCATGTCGTACTTTGCAGATCTGTCCTCTTGGCAACTCTGATCATGTGGTAGTGTCTGTAAACATCTCTTTCCACTCTCCTACCTGCCAAGAACCTCCTACCAACAGAATATCTTTCCATTACCAACATGTGGATTGGGACTTGTTCCGTGATTTTGTCTGTGACGTCACTTGGAATGCAGTTTTTAATCATCCTGTTCAGAAATGTGCATCTGAGGTCTCCTGCAGAGTGAAAGCCGGCATCAACACTTTCATTCCAGCAAGGAAATACCATGTTAAACCACATTTATCTCCTTGGTTCTCACCTGCATGTGTGGCTGCTATAGCCCACAGGAATCATTTCTTCCATCTGTACCAGAGTGACATGTCTGATTGCAACAGACGTTTCCTTTGTCTCTGCTTGTAATGAGTGCAAGCATATCCTCAAAGAAGTGAAGTTACTGTTTGATGATGAAATGAAACGACGCATAGCATCACGCAAGTTCGGTTCTAGAGATTATTGGCAGCTCTGCAAGAGTGTTCTGAACAACAGCAAATCCTCAGTCCCTCCTCTATTCAGTCAGTTTGAAGTCCTGAGATCTGCAGCTGATAAGGTTGAATGCTTTGCTCAGAAATTCTCTTCCAACTGAACACTTGACAATTTCAGTATTCACACCAGATTTCCCTCCTAGTACAGAGATTCTACAGAGGGATATGTACATAACCTCATCACAGGTCTCAGACATTATTTCTAATTTAGACTCAAAAAGGCAAGTGGAGCTGATGGAATCCCAGCCATCATCCTAAAGAAATGTGCTCCCGAGCTGGCTCCAGTTCTCTCCAAACTCTACAACTATTGCCTTGATGCTCCCTGCTTATTGGAAATCCTCCTTCCTGTTTTTAAGAACTATGGAGAACCTTCTGACCCGTCTATCATCATATTAGTCCATTACCACTTTCCAGCCAAGTATTCAAGGCTTTAATCAATGCTGAAGTGGTTAAGCATCTTATCTTTCACAATTTACTGACAAACAATATGACTTCCATTTTGCCAGATCTACACCTGATGTGCTAACGGCCATAACTGAATATGTATATCAAGCTCTTGATAATAACAACAAAGCTCAAGCTGTGGCTGTAGATATCTCAAAGGTGCTTGACAGAGTTTGACACACTGATCTTCTATGCAATCTCCAGGTCTATGGTATTATTGGATGTGTGTTTAATTTTATCCAATCATTCCTATCAAATCATGAAATGAAGGTCATTTTGAAAGGGATCACTACCAGGTCCTTTCACATGAACACAGGTGGGCCCCTGAGTCCTACACTGGTTTTGATTTTCATCAAGGATCTTTCTAATGTCATCAGTTCCCAAGGAGGCATTTATGCAGATGACACTACCATTTACTTTTGTCTCAATAGCAAATTCATCAGAGCTGACAAAGTTAACCTGGTTGCTGCTCTTGAAAAGACTGCCAATCAGTGGTTAACTGGGACAGGAAATGGCTTGTAAATTTTAATGCCTCCAAGATGAAATTGCTCTCATTTAACCATCATAGAGAAACTTTCCTGCCCGCTATCAACATGGCTGATGCTAGACTCATGGAGAGCAATACATTGCAACTACTTGGCCTAACATTTTCAACATACTTGAAGTGGAACAACTACTTCGAATCAATAGCTGCATCTACTGCAAGAAAAGTTTGGTCACTGTGTTGTGCCAGAAGGTTTTTCTTGTCAGAGTCCATCTTGCACATTTACAAATCTACCATTCATCTTTGCATGGAATAATATTGCCATATCTGGTCATGTGCTCCTGCTATCCATCTTGAGGTTCTTGACAAGATCCAAAGAAGGATCTGTAATGTAACCGATCTTGACTTGGCATCTCATCTTCAGCCACTTTCTCACTGAAGTGATGTGTTTTCCCTCTGTTTTTTTCTACAAATATTTTCATGGCTACTGACGATCTTTTTTCCCTGGTGCCTGGACTATGTAAGTTTAAGCATGCTACTAGATTGGCATCTAGGTCCCACTCCTTTAGTGTTGAATTAGTTAAATGTAACCACCACTTCTACTCCAACAGTTTCTTTTCTTGTACTTCTCACCTGTGGAACTCCCTTCCATTTCCTTTCTTCCCTGATAACTACAATCTTAAAAAATTCAAATGCAATGTCAATCACCATCTTCTATCTTCTTAAACACCATTCAGCTTTTATTCTTTCCTCAGTCTCCCCTATATAATCTTTTCTCTTACTGTTACTCACTGTAACCCCCTGCATACTAGTGGCTTTTCCACCTTGCTTAAGGTGAAATGATTAAAAAAAGACCTCCATGTGCCTCTTGGTATATGTGTGTGTGTGGTGGAAGGCATATCAACAAAAATAATTTGTTTTTATAAAACATGTCTGTAAAAGTCACTTCCAGGCAAAATACAATTCTAAACAATATTATTATATTATTATTATTTTTAAAAAATTCAAAATCTTACCTCCACTTGAAAAAAAATTCAACCTCTTACCTTGACTTTCTTGATTTAACAGTGAGTAATGATGGCTAACATCCTGAATGCACAGGGCCTGGGCATATTACAAACTGGCAACCAACCTTGTCAAGGGGAGCCTGATTGGGGCTTTTGGGCAGTGCTTGTGACCCTTGCTATCTTATCAATATTTGCTTTTTTTCTACCTATATTTATATATATTATAAATTAAACTAAGCACAACTATTAACCCTTTGAACATTGCATTCCTGAACAATTTTAACCCTTCTGCTTGAGCTCTTGAGTCAAAATTCGCAAATAATTGGTATATAATGTTTATGGTAGATATAAAAATAGTTACAAGTTTTATTCACCATTCAACCGGTGACTCAGCATTAAGTCATTTTTCTCTACTCCTGCTCAACCAGTGTCTGGGCATTATGTCATTTTTCTCTACCACTGGTAAAGTGGTGGTCAGAGCTCAAAGAGATAAAGGATGAAAATTTTTTGTGGATTTTGATCTCATTCTGAGATTTTTTTTTGTTCAAATTCATGAATTTTTTTGCTCCTGTTAAAAAAAACACTATATAAAATTTACTATTTTTTATCCATAATGTTGAATGCATTAAATTTATTCAGCTTTCTAACAAGAAAAATCTAAAGTTGATGTTAAAAATTGCTGCAAAACATTGTTGATTTATTTAAGATGGAATACTCTCTTATGACATGTCCCTAATTTGTATTTAGATTGTATTTATTTTGAATTTTTTTTGTTGAATTGTTCACCTGTATTGCATATGATCCATTATATGTAATTAGGTTACAATAAAATTTGTATTTTATATGAATACTCCCTTATGAAAACTAAAATGTAGTGGAGTGGGGAACCTTGTATCATAAATTCTGGGAAGTACGAGAACCTTGCATTGACCCTGAGTATTATTATAATATGAAATCTGCTTCTACTGTACTCAACATATTATAGTGGGAAATCTATAAACATAGGTCTTAGTAATGTTATATAATAAATTCTCTTTATATCATACTTAACAATATTATAATACGAAATTTGTTCATATGACACCTGAGAATATTACATTAGGAAAGCTGTTGATATAATGCATAAACTTTGATGTCTCAAATTCTTGTAATTTTGGTGGTTACATGAAACAATTTTTAATCAGAAAGGATTTGATAGAATATAAAAAAACAGGATAAATATTTCTTTTGTTACTCTTTACAATGATTTCTTCAAAAGAATGGCCCAATTTAAATTCCAAGTTTAATTTCAGTCTCACTCAGTGCAATGCTAAAAAAAAACAAGCAAACAAATATTTTGTTTTTTCAACAAAAACTCATGTTGCAGTGCGATCAACACTTTGTAGCTCTCTATTGTAAGAAGGTGAAAAAATCCTGAATTACATGTTATTCAAGTGATTATCTGCAGAAAAATACCATGATTGTTGAATTTATTGCTTATTTATTTTAAAGGGAAGTAACAAAAAAATGCCGGCAGTAATTATTATATAGAGATAGGCTAGGTCAACTGCTTGTGGATTGAATAGGTTTTTCTTTTCTTATTTATTCTTCATATATAATTTAGTTTTATTATAAATTCTATCTTTCATCTCATAAAATAATATGTTTCTACCTGATCATTACTAAAGAATAAACATTTGAAAATATAATAAAACCAAACAGAACAAATATATTGAAATTCTTCCAATCAGACTGAATAACTATAATATTGAAGTATATGAGAAATGAATGTATTGCTATGCAATATTCAGAAAGTACTGCTTATTTTTTTCTTATGGGAATTCATTTAGCAATAGAGAACTTTTCCTTTTAATTCATTACACTTAAAATTGTCATTTTGCTCAATAAATAACATTTTAACTACAATTCTTTTTTACTAATCTAAAAAATTGCTTCAAAGAAATATTTATAAACTGGCAATCTTAGACATTCATGCATGAAAAAATTGAATGTTAAAAGGACAGTTTTTCCTTGACACCACTTTTATTTTAACTACCTTCACACATCATCAATGTTTTTGTTTTAAAAAGCCATGATTAGAATAGTAATAAAACCTAAACATAAGAAAATGAATTTATACCTTCATACATGGATCAAGGAAAATACATAGATCAAAGATATTGTTCTGCTGCATGTAGAAAGAGAAGTCACTGAAAAAATTAACTTTGAACACAATACAAGAATACAGGTGAGTATTACACCTTGTGACATCAACCTCCTTAGCATCACCAGCAAGACTTTTTGAGACTAGTGTAGTGACATTAAAGATAGTAGCAGTAGTAGTTCTAAATAAAACTTATTGCCAGCAGCTTTTGAATATAAAAACATGTGAACCCTAAAGTAACTTCCTTTTTTTTCTGGGTTCCCTTTTTAAACTGCTGGCATGAATTTTCAACACTGAAGCTACAAGGGCTGTGAATGCTTCACATAAAACAAACCAACAAAGTTCCCATTGAACATTTCACTGAGTATACAATTTACATCTAACAAAAGAAACTCATTTTAAATTTTTCTTTTGTCAATTTTGTTTTAATAAATGTTATCTTTGCATTGCAAATCAGTTGTCCTGTTATTTTGTGCATGTATTTTTTACACCACCATTATTCCATGTGCTATAAAATGTTCCCATAAGAAACCTTACACATTTAGTTATTGAAGTAGCTAATCACTAAACTATTATCAATAAGAAAGTTGTTGATCACCTCAACAGAAACAATCTCCTCAGTGACAAATAGTATGTTTTTTACTCCTCTACATTCACTTCTGATGTATTAACTATCATTATGCATAGAATCAATCCAGCTCTTGATAATAAACATATCACAAGAGAAAAAATTGATGGCAAACATGGATTTTCATGCCCTCAAAAAAGCAGTGTGTCAAAAGGATGATTTTTCTATTGACACTACTATTATTTTAACTACTTTCACTTTTGGCAATGTTTATTGTTTCAAAAAGTGATAATTAGAATAAAACCTAAACATAAGGTGGTTGGAATTTCGAACTGAACCCTTTATTTCGATCACTGGGGTAGACTGTTCTAGTTCCACGTGCCATGTTTGATGGATGTCAGTTATCTCCTGCTAATTTTCCCTCTGAAAGTTCTCTACTGCCTTTGCCTTGAGTATTGAACTCACATTCTTTGGGTCTGTCACTGGATCTAACCAACGTCTTTATCCACTGTGCCATGTGCCCTTGAGGATATTTGGGTATGAACTTCTGGGTATTATAAACCTAATGTTTTCAGCAACCATTTTTTACCAGTGCTCATATTGCAATTTTGCTGTTATCATTGCATGTTTTTACCAGAGTTCATATTGCAACTTTGTTATCATTGCTTTTCTCTGGCACTCCTTATTACTGGTTCCCATTTTGTATTTATTTCTATGCCTGGCGTAGCATATGTGCTGATTCCTTAAGTTTTCGAATTTTCCAATGGTGTTCCCTATCTATGATCTCAACATGATCCCACAGGGGACGGTGATCTCTCTTCTCTCTCCATATACCCAGTTAAGGTAGTGGAGAACTTTCAGAGGGAAAATTAACAGGAGATAACTGATAACTGACATCCATCAAACATGGCACGTGGAACTAGAACAGTCTACCCCAGTCATCGAAATAAAGGGTTCAGTTCGAAATTCCAACCACCTGAAGAAGGCCGGAGCGTACAACGGCCGAAATGTTGTGACAAATATGGCAACAAAGATGAGGACAATAGTCCGACTAATGTAAATACTGTACATAATACCTCATCTCAGAAATATAGACAGACTCATAAGAAAATGAATTTATACATTTTCTTTGTTCTTGAGAATTGACAATAAAAATAATAAACACTATTTGTTTATTGTAATGGTTGGCATAACATCAGCTAGTTGTCCATTGATTCAAACTTTATAAAATGGTAAATAATAAGGATTTCCTTACACTTGGTTCACATATTTTAATAATTTAGTAAATGTTTATAAATTATTTTCATATTTATTTCTTTATAAATTGGTAAATGATAAATACTGCATTGGATTAGTTTTAATACAAATGTATTAATTTTCAGAATGTTGTAAATATAAAATAATTGTTGTAAATAAACAATCTAATAAATACATAGTGTTTAATAATTTTGTAGTAAATTCTCGAGAACAAAAAATGTATAAATTATGTCAAGGAAATTCAAGAGAATGCAATGAGACTGCTTCTCACTATCCCCCAAAAAGGATGTTCAAGAATGCTTCCATTGCAGAAATGATGCCGGATAAAATGTGTGGCTTCAAAAGGGGACTACTTCTAAGGAAATTAAATGCTGTATTGATATGTGTTGTATTTTTCTTTTTATAATACCAGTCCTGATGCTTTTTGATCAGACCTCATACATGCCATCCAAAATGATGGCAGAAATAAACTAGTAATTATAATAATAATGCTTATTTATTATTATATTATTAATTATAATTATTAAAATTAACTTTATGGGCATTTATTAATAAAATTAATTTTTTTTATTAATAGAATAAGATTAGATGAAAGATAACAGAATTCAATTCCAAGTACCATTCAAGCAACAAGCATTCAATTCAGACTGTATCGCAATAAGTCCTTTTAAAACATGCTACAAAAAGTATTGATATAAGGTATGTTAAAATTTAAAAAAGACATAGTGTTTTTGACCTTTTCGGGTGACAATTAGAGAAAAATAAACCATCTATCACCTAGATTTATTTATCTGTGTGTAGTGTTAGTAATGGCTAATAAGAATACAATTTCCATTCATAAAGAATTGTTTATTTAATTCTAGACTCTGTTAAATTAACATCTGCTAAGTCAAGGTTATGTGGTTTCTGGTTTTTCTTTGAACAGTTGATCTTTTTGCAAGTTTGTGAAAGTTTCTCCTTTTCTTCTCATAGGTGAGGTGATTATATAACTTCCAGTTATCCAGTTGCCTTGTATATGTATATCCTAAATTTGGCTGGGTTCACTTCCTTGTTTATGTTGATTCACCCATTGACATCATTTGAGGTCTGATTCTGCACCTGGTGGCTTTGACGCCAACCATCAGGGTTAAAATCTTTTCACTTTGAGTATATTTGTTTTTGTATCTCTTAGGATGAACCCAGTACATATTGGGGTTATCAGTAGTCAAGGATCCTGATGGACATTAAATTCAATTCAACCATCTGGTATTTCTTGATCTGAATCAAATGATTGCAAACTGATAACATACATGTGGTAGTATACACTTGTAAACTATCTTTTGATTGAACACACCCTGCACAAAGGTTACAAAAAATTGAATCTTTTCTAACCAATCAAAAAAACAAAAAAATTCTGTCCAATCAATAAGTTATTTTTTGAAGTAGATCAAAATTTATAAATAATCAAGATTTGACTTTATTGTTCAGAATTTTTTTTTATTCTGAGTTTTTACTGCATGCATTTAAATTGATTTAATTTTCTTATATTTTATTTTCAGTGTCTCTAAACTTAAATGAACATTTGATTCAGCATTCTTAAGCAGTTTCTTAGAGGCTATATGATGATTTCCCATATAGAAAAAATAACTTATTAGGTATACAATAAAAGTAGGATTCTCACTCAGTGTGAAATTGAAACAGATAATTTTTATTTGCAATAATTTATGTAAAAAGGAAAACAAGTGTAAAGGCCTGTTCAAAATATTCTTTTGAGCACCTAATAAAAATTAAGCTAGGTAGAGAAAAATGTTCTTAAGAAAGTGGATACTTACATTAATTACTAACGTTAAAAATAGTCCTTAGTAGAGAGAGACAGTGAAAGCTCATGAGGCATTATTAGTTGTGTGGGGTTGGTAGGTCAAAGTAGTAATGGAACCAACTATTGTTAAGTGAAGAATGGCAAATGAAAGTCATTTTGAAGCTGGTGCAGCCTTGTAAAATTAGGATAAAAGTGAGTTTTCTTGTATCAAGGAAAACATGATAGGTTTGTTTCATATGTCCAAAATAGTTTGTATTAAGTTTATGTATTTTTGGCCAGGTGTTAATTTCTCTTGTATTATTGAAGAAAATATGGCAGGTTTGTTTCACATGTCCAGAATTGTTTGTATAAAGTCTTTTCATCTTTGTTTGGCCAGGTGATAATTTATCTTGTATCATCTAGAAAAACTTGGTAGGTTTATTTCACATGTACAAAATTACTCGTATTAAGTTTTGTATGTTGCCTGGTGTTGTTGGTTGGCTACATGATATCTTTGTGTCTAATGTCATCTTCTCACTTTCAGCTAAAAATGTCAATTGATCTGCTTGACAGCATCTGTCCTGACTATTCACTCTGATGAAGTGTGAATGAATAGCAATTTAACTTTGACCTTGCCTATATTCATGTTAGCAAGCTCACAAATCTAACTTTTCAAATTATCACAGGTTTCAAATACTGTTTTTCTGATTGGTTGTAAATAATCTAGAGGATGAGTTCACTTCTTTGTCCTTTTTTTCTAGAACATCCTTTTGTTATTACCATGAACCAAATACAACATCACCATAAATAGGCTCAGAATCAAGGCTTTTCAAAAAGTTGTGTACAAATACCCTATTGGTTGATAATGTCTTCACTCATAGGTGGCGGTAAGAAGTAGAGGGTTGTATTTTTTCACATAAATTATTATACATATATATATATAAAAGATATATATCATCTTTGGTCATTAAAATACTTATTTTGGGAAATGGGTCTGGCTGAAAAATTGTTGGGAAGAATCTGTCTGAATGGAACATTATTAATGGAATACAAAAGTAATGAGCACAACTCATCCTTGTGCATATGGCATGGTAGGTCCCAGTTGCAAAGGTCAGGGCTGGTGGAACCAAGTAATATAGCTTATCAGAACACATAAATCTTAAAGAAGGCAATCCTTCAGCAGAACCTGACACCACAAAAACAAAGAATTTTACAAATGATAAAAAAACACATCACTTGAAGGCTTTCAATATTAACAACAAAAATGGGTACTACATGTAATTAGAAGAGAAAATAATGATATAATTCTGATGTTAACTTTACATACTACCAAAATTTATTGAGTCATTTAATTTTTATAGCCAAGGTTAGAGTTAATATTTCTTATATTCTTTAACACTAAGTAGCCCCTTGTATATTGTGTGGCTTTATTGCCTTACTTAAGGTGAAATGATTAAAAAATAAATGTAACACTCTTGTACAAAATTTCCTACATTAATTTTCTCCATAAGATTCATTTAGCTCAATATTTTTTTTAATCTTTTTCAATTTCTAACGGGTTGATAAGCCATAAAAAAGCCAAAACATATTTTGGATTCTAAGAATAATTCTTTTTTCATTTTGCATTAAAATTTGTTTTAGATGATGATGATACAATCCTACTATTTAACCCATAGCTAGGCAGAGGAGATGGATTCATACCTTTCCCATTTGTGCTTAAATCAATGTAACAAAATCAACTGAAATTTGAACTTGGCTTTCTTATTTATTATTCTGGACTACTATTCGTAATACCAGCTGCGCATCCACACACTATGTAAAAAAAAAGGTTTGGAAGGAAACTCCCATTAATGCTAGAAAGAGCAATGACAGTGGTTATGAGAAGTCTAATTTCCAGAAAGTCTGTTTGAAGAAAAAAATTTTAGAAATTTTAATTGACAGTAGCATTAACTGTCAACGAATGCTGAAGGTTTCCTGTATAAAAACTGCTAATTACACCATTGCCAGTACTATTATAAAGTAATTGGGCTCCTGCACTAGAGTAATTAAAAATAGCTTCAAACAAATAAATTATTTAAATCTTAAAGAAGATGATCCTTAATCAGAAGCAATAGACTGTCACTGCAAATCACAAACCAGTTTACTGAATAACAAAATGCACATCACTTGAGCACTTCCAACAGCAACAAGTAAAATATGACAAGAGGAGGAAATAATGATATAATGAAGATGTTGACATTTCATACTACTTTAGACAAAAGGTTTGGAAGGAACCCCCCATCAATACTAGAAAGAACTATAACAGTGAATTTGAGAAGTCTAATTTCCTGAAAGAATTTAATGTATGGAAATTTCACCACTTCATCATTAATACACAATATGCAAACTCACTCAGTGAAATGTCACTGTTAACTAAGTAACTCCATGGGAGAGTGTCTGTTCATACATGTGCAGTAAAGTCCTTTTTGATTGGTTGTCAAGTTACATGAAGGTCATGCAACTGGTTCTCAAGGTATTCAAAATGGCTGGATGCCTTCCAGACTGACTAAGAGGCTCTTCCCAAAATATTCTGATATTTAGTAATTTGGCAATGGGGTTCTAAGAAATTTTTCAGCACCCACTCATATGTGCACACATGAGTGGATGCATAAATCATTCTTTCTCTCTCTCTCTCTCTCTCTCTCTCTCTCTCTCTCTCTATATATATATATATATATATATATATATATATATATATATATATTTTTTTTAAATAAATAATTATATTTATGCTCTACATTTGTATCGAGCACTATTTTTTAAAAATAATAACTAAAATACTAAGGGACTTTGGATTATTTACCTAACCAGTTCCTTCCTATTTTCTATATATTTTCATATATATATATATATATATGTGTGTGAGAAAAAGATATATAAATATTTATATACAATAACATGGCAAATTTATTATTGCAATATAGGATACTTAATAAAAAATGTGATAAAAGCAAAAAGAAAAAGAAACTAAACTTGTCTAGATTATATACCCAAGTACATATTTTAAAAAAAATGAATTAAATTGAAAAGTTTAAAATTTCACTGTCCCCTCTTCTTTGTGTGCCTTTGTAGACACATCAATGTAAACATCACTTAGTCTGATGAAACCCTAAAGAACAAAACGTCTTACATGAAAAGTTCTTTTCCACTTTCTCATTGATTTTCCTAATATATATATATATATATATATATATATATATATATATATATATGAAGAAATATAGTTTTAAGGTGTGCTATATTTATTGGATAAAGTGCTAAGATAGAGCATGGGAAAATATAAAAGTGAACATTGAAATCAACACTCAGAGGTGACAGGCTATTTCATGCTAGATGCAATCATCATTTCACGAGTGTTGGGATTTTTCTCGATTATTTATATATGCCAGTCAGTGGTACATTGTGGGGTAGTCCATCTTGGTGGTTATTTTGGCGGGAATGGTTTGGATGAAAAATAAAATAGCTATAACTGCTATAGCCGGAATATTCAACATATCTTAATAAAGAAGAATGTGCCTTGCAATAACTCTTGAATATTTAGCCTAGTAGATGAAATAAAATACTGTTTAAAATAAACAGAGTGCTTAATAAAATATGGGATTCCACTAAATATAACGTTTAAAGTGATAAAAATATGTTGGATCAATAATTAAAAATCTATTATTTCTTTATATATATTCCTAAGCATTAGGAAATTATTTAGCCTGGATTACCTGAAGATACCAAAAGGTTGAAACCAAAGTAGCATGATCAGCTGATCTTCTAATTTTTTTAATATATATATATATATATATATAGACCTGTATATATATATATATATATATATATATATATATATATATATATATATATATATATATATATACACACACACACATACACATACACACACTTCATTGAAATAGAAAAGAAATGAGTTTTGATCAGTTACATTAAAAACCTTTTGTATTCTTTTGTTGTTACAAATGATCAAAGGACATGTATTGAATTTTATTCACTTTTTAATGGGCCAATCTCTGTTCTGTGGCTGAATATTTATTCAAATTTGTTCTTTTTTGTCACACAGATTCAGAAATTGATTTTTATTTGAGATTTAAATTAATATCCACTAAATGCTTTCATGAAAGTGTATGAGGGTGAATCAATAAGTTCACAGCCTGACCGTTATTAGGAAAATAATGATCTGAAATGTTCACTGTATAATGTTCAAGTGCACTGATAAGGAAGAATATTGTTTTGCAAGTTAAATATTTTGTTGTGTAAAATAAATGCATTGTTTATCATTATGCTACATACTTATTAACTTATCTACTCTTAGGTACTTAACATAAAGGGGTGTTTAATAATTGGGGGATTTTCCTTAGTATGCAATAAATAGTGGGGTCTTAAAAAAGTAGGGGTTTAGGAAATCACTTAAAGTGTTAAAAAGTGTAAAATTAATAAATGAGGTGGTATAAATAAACACATGGGAGAAAATTTTGGCTAAAAATAGTACCCCTCCCCTGGACATTTATTAGACACTTTAGAATCTGAATTTATCATTCTGTTCTACTCTTTTGTTTTTCTATAATTTCTCATGGCACAAAAACCTTTTCATGTTATACTCTGCTGCAAATTAGATCACTTTCTGATTTGCTCTACATGTCAATTGGATATACGTGCTAAGAAAGCAAAACCCAAAATAAAAAAAAACAAGCAATCTCTGCGCAGGGGCTCCAAGCATCAGATCCCCCCTCACAAAACAAATTCCCCCTCAAAAATCTAAAATACAACATAATAGAAGTCAATCACAAAAGTGGCTGCCAAAGAAAAAGATGAGCTCATCCACTAGATTTGTTTTTAAGAAAGCCGCTCAGAAATGACTGGAACAGAAGCAAGGTAGTGATTTCAGTTTACCAACCTGATACACATATCCACTTGAAACCTACCATCTTCCAAACACCTACACCATACCCACATAGAAAATTCTTTTCCCATATTCTGTATTAGAAAACTCAGATTCGCAACAAATGGCAAGCTTCACTAATCCACTCCAGGCCTCTCTCACATCCTCTGCATTACTAATACAAAAGAATTTTATATTTACAATTCTTGTATTCTTTTCCTTTCACCTCCGTGGTGGTACTGTTGTTTCATTAGTTCTTCCATGCTACCATATGCATGTTTATAACAGCCAGCAGCAAATGAATCAATAAAAACATGTAAGAATTTTATACTTGCATTCATTAAATTCAAAAACAGGTTTTATCTTTCAGTATGTATTTAGGTGTGGCAGTGTGTGTCTAATATAAATGTAAGATATTTGCCTTTCCGAAGAACATTGAAAGGTATGTTATTTCATCTTTTATTAAATCACTCATTCTTTTAATGTCACTTCTGTTTCTTTCATTGAAGCTGAGTATATGAATCTCCTCTATGATTATAGTTATGATCCCCAGGTAAACTGCAACACTTCCCTAACAATTAACAAAGTTGAGCTATCCCTTCACATAAGCAGCAGCCTTCCCTATGGATTGAATAAAGGGTTTGATTTGAAATTCCAAGATCCATTCTCAAATACAAAAGGTATAAAAACTATTGGCTCACAGGTAGGTTAACTTAATGACATATCAATTATTCTTGGTTATCTAATGTTGAATATAAGTCTTATAAGACAAAAATTCCAATAAATTAATAGAAAGGTAGACATAGGTCAACTTTATACTTACTTTTGAAAGGTAGACACAGGTCTTGTTTGCACTTGAGTCAAAAGGGTAGACATAAGTCTGGTTTCATACTAGAGACAAAAAGGTAGACACAGTCAGTATATACTCGAGTTTGCAAGTATCCACTTGAAAGGTGGCCCCTTTTTCTTGGGTTGGAGGTAGGTTTTACCTTTCTGCAGTAGATGCAATCATTGTACTTTAAACTGCAGTTCCAGTATATACTCGAGTTTACAAGTATCCACCTGAAAGGTGGCTCCCTTTTCTTGGGTCAGGGACATATTGCCACTCTACAGGAGATCCAATCATTGTATTCTAAGTCCTACTAGTATGGCAAACAACCAAGATGAGGACAACAGTTCAAAGAAATCTGTATATCATAAAAAAATCCCTCATCTCAGAAATTCAGACATATATATATATATATATATATATATATATATATATATATATTAATTGTATTTATCCCAAACAAAGCAGTAAAGTCACTAGGGCACAAGATGTTACTGAATGTGAACAAATTAGAAAGCAGAAATATTACTAAGGAGCGAGAGCAATAGAAGAGTAATAAGGAAGACAGTGGATAATGATTAACATTGCATTTAAATTTTTGAAGAACAAAGTTAACTGGAAAGTATAGAACCAGAAGAGAGTTCCACAACTGAGAAATGCAAGAAAAGAAACTGTTAGCATAGAACTTATGCTTACATCTAACCACACCAACTGCAAATTGATGAGAACTTATTGCCAATCTAGTACAGTACTTAAATTAATAAAGTCTAGGTATCATAGTGAAAAGCTCTTCTGAACAATTATGATGAAAGTATTTATAGAAAAAGGCACAGGAGTGAGAAATTGACTGATGTCAAGATGCCAGGTCAGAATCAATAATATTGCTGATTCTTCTTTGGATATCAAGAATACACACACACACACAATACACACATATCTATCTATCTATCTATCTTTCTATCTATCTATATATAGATATGATAAAAATATAGTTTTAAGATATGCTATATTTATGGGTAAAATTGTTCAATATTAAGGATAAATCACGTGTAAATATAAAAGTAGGCACTGAGGTCAACACCGAGTGGCGACAGTCTGTTTTATTCTTGAATGCAATCTTCAGGCCTGAAGATTGTGTTTAAGCATGAAACAGGCAGTTATCATTCTATGTTGGCCTCAGTGTCCACTTATATATATATATATGAAGAAATATAGTTTTGACTTCAGTGTTCACTTTTATATATATATATATATAGAAAGCATATCTTTATTCAAATATATTTCAATAAAGATAAAATTCCATAGCGACAACAGATAAATTAAAAATTTTTAAGTAATTATAACAGCACATGTTTATGCATGTTTTTTAAAATCACCATCACAATGAAATGCAGATTTTGTCACTACAGCCTCTTCCTTGATGAATTTCATCCTAACATGAAGAAACTGATTAGAAAACTGGAAAGGATCCGTATGTAAATAAATAGACATAATATGTATATATTATTCAATGAAACATGCATATATATTTATATATATATATATATATATAATGAAATGGACAAAGTCCAACAATTATTTTAAGACATTTTTTATGTTTATACGTTCTTTTTATAGATACAAATATTTGAGTAAATGCTCTGTTTATAATAAACAGTATTAATGACATTTACCAGCTTGAATGTCTGGGAAATCTTCATAGAAAATATGCATCCTTCTACAGAAATCAAACGTGTATCCTACACGGAACTGTCATATAGCCTGATCTGCTTTATCAATTGAGCCACAGAGAAGTGTTTTGCTTAGCATGGTTGATTTTACTGTTTTTAAACTACAATTCTCCATGATATGAATGTACGAGAAAAAATTATGGAGAATTGTAGCTTAAAAACAGTAAAATCGATGTCTATATATATATATATATATATATATATATATATATATATATATATACATATATATATATATATAATGTGATGGACACTCCCATCATTTTCAATGTATGAGTGTTCTGTCTTTAAATATTCTTGTCTTTGTGCTTTCAATATGAGTTTTATGCCCGCTTGAAACTCACACAACACATCACATACATGACAAGAAGCAGCACCTCTTGTGAAGGTTGCAGGAATGTTAGTGTTTGGTGATCTGTCTTGTAACATGTAGATGTTCAATGCATGGCCTCTCAAAATCTGTAATGCCTTTTAAGCATATAATCCTTCACTTGGCATGATCAGAAACCACTTCTTCAAAGGATGACAATTTATATGCACACACACACACACACACACACACACACACACACACACAGAGGATACATTCAGGGTCTAATTATAGCCACACTCAAAAGCCAAATGAAACCACACTTCTCTACAGATATACGAAAGGCATGATAGTTGTAAGCAAATAAACCAGGCAGCATTCCAATGAGACCCATAATATCAGGAAAAATAGCACATTTCACAAACTAAAAAAATACATTATATGGTTATGTGAGTGTATGTGTGCATGTGTGTGTGCATGTGTATGTTTGCACATGTGTATATTAGGGGGCACATATACATATATAAGGGTGTTCAGATATACAGGGTGTATCAAAAATACTTTTACAAACTTTGGGGGTGGGTTCCTGACAACAAAACAAGGACAAAAATCCATATAAACATATGTCCACAAATCCTTCATTTTTAAGTTACTAAGTTTAAAAAAAATTATGGTAGATGGTACTGTGTTGCTATGCAGACTAGGTTACTTTTGTCATTCATGTACATTTGTGTCTTGTCTGTCTTCAATGTTTAATGTGTGTAGTAGTGAGTTAACTACAGGCTGTCAAAGACAATCCAGGTATCAGCATATATCAGGTGGTTCTAGCACATCATACATCTCATATTACCACATGGAGGGTACTTCAAGAACAGCTCGTGTATTAGTATCATTTGCAATGTGTGTAGGGTCTTTTGCCCTCTGATCACTCACTGCAGAAGAACTTTTGCTGATCATTTATTGCACAAACTGCCAATCCATTTTTTGTCTCTTCAGCCTTGTTTATGGGTTAGGCAACATTTGGAAGAGATGGAATAACAAATTTACACAACCAACTTTTTGTGGGGGAATTGGAATCCCCATGGTACAAGACATGATAAACACTAGCATTTACAATTAATGTGTGGGCTGGAATTGTAGGTGACTGTCTTGTAGGTTCATTTCTTCTCCCAGCATGTCTTACAGGCGCTGTCTACAGGGACTTTATTTCAAACACACTTCCAGACCTGCTAGAGGATGTATCCCTGCTAATATGAAGATGTATGTGGTTCATGCATGATGAGGCTCCAGCACATTTTAGTCACATTGTTTGTGATGCACTGACTGACATCTATCATTAAAGATGGACAGGTAAGGGAGGAACGGTTCCATGGCCTGCCCATTCCCCCAACCTCAATCCTTTGGATTTTTATCTGTGAGACCAGCTAAAACAACTGGTTTTTGCAGCAGACATTAATAATGCAGAAACACTTCTTCAATGTGTCATGGGAACCTCTGAAATCATTCGACACTGTGTGGGATTATTTGAAAGGGTCTACCAATCAATGATCTGACGGGCGCATGTGTGTGTAGAAGCAATTGGAGGACCTTTTGACATTTATGAGTTGCTGTATTGAGATACAACTATGGCCTTTTCATACAAAATATGTATCCTCCAACAGGAATTGAACCTGTATCCTGTAACCATCATATTGCCTAATGTGCTATACCATTTAACTGCAGAGGAAGTGTCTAGTTAGCAAGGTTGGAGGACACATATTTTCTATGAATTTTCTTGGACATTCAGGCCAGTAAATGTTGTTAATACTGTTTATTATAAATAGAGCATTTACTTAAATATTTGCAGCTATAAAAATAATGTATAAATAATGAATATATTAAAATAAAAAAAAACTTAGTCCATTTCATAATATATGACGTCATTTGTTTATGTTAAGATATGCTTCAAGCAGATATGAGCGTTTGAGAGAAATTTGTAGTTCAAAAGCAGTAATTCAACCTTGCTAACCAGACACTTATTCTGTAGCTAAATGGTAGAGCACATCAGAATATATATATATATATATATATATATATATATATATATATATATATATATATATGGCTGAGTGGTTAGAACGTTTGCTTTCTGATGAGACCCAGGTTCAAATCTCATCATTTTGTCAGGAAGGAGACTTCCTGATGTTATCGATCTGGAGGGAGGATGATCCTAGTGTGCAGAACCTCTGGAAAGTGCTTGAAAACCATACCACAGGTGGCCCCAAGCCTTGTGAGGGAAATTGGGTAGAGGGAACACATGGGGCCATCAGTAGGTGTGCTAGCACAAAGTTACAAATCATTGTGACTGAGGGTTTGAGTATGCTGGTTTTGTTCAGATTATTGATCATTCTAGATAACATGCTCTCTCCCAGAAACTGTAGCTAAGATCTGCTCAGCAGAGTTGCTCTCATGTTTTTGAAGATGTACAGCACATACATCCATCCCAAACCATAACAATCTGATCACAATTTAAACATTATTCATTTATTAAAAAAAAAATGTTTCTTCAATATTACTCACTCACTTTTGTCTTGGCTCTGTGGGTGTTGAACAAACACAAATGTGCCTGAACAAGAGTCTGCAATAGGGATTGGCTAGCCATTCTAGTAGACGTGTATCCTCGAATACAAGTGGCCAGTTATTATTATTATTATTATATAATGCATTTGAATGTATGTTTACCCAGTGAAAAAAAAAACTTCTATTAATGACTTGTGAGATTAGAATATTAACAATTATTCAAAGACAATTGCTCAAACAGAAAAATATATATAAATCCATTTTGTTCTAAACACTCCTAAAAATAACTGGGGCATTTTTTGCTTTTGCTTATGCTTTGTCATCATCCCAAGTTTTCTTTTGTTTGTTTTTGTATAAACTATTGTTGTTTTATTCTGAATGTTATATATTTTTTATATATTTTGTTATATATTTTGTACAAACTATTATTGTTCTGCTCTTAATGTTGTTATTTGTTATCTTTTTGAATTTTGTTTTTATTTTCTCAATTCTATTTCCGTCCCTTTCAATACAATTCTTTATTCAAATTTTTTTTTTTCACTGATTGCATTTCTTTTATCCATTTATTAGGCTATCCAGAAAATCATGGCCAAAGCAACAATTTTTCTGCTTTCCATCAAGTTTATCTGTAACTATTTTGCCAATCTTCTTCGCTATTCCAATTGGCTTTAGATTAATGTACATGATTTTTCTGGTAACTTACCATTACACAATTGTACATATAACAATGTGATTAAGGACAAGAGGAAAAACTATTCTTAGCCAACACATCTTGTCCTCTGAGAGATTTTATGAAGACAAATGTAAAAATTTATTTTGTTGCACATGTTTATATACAAGAGTAAGGATGTCATTGGTTTATCAAGGTTTTTAAATTGTGAACATTCATTAATATTCATCAGGTGATTGAAAGGTCAGTGAAAATATGTGAAGGACACAAAGTGCCATAATTCAAAGTCTGGTAAGACAAAAGTGAGTGAGTAATATTCAAGAAACATTTTTTTTAATAAATGAATAATGTTTAAATTATGATCAGATTGTTATGGTTTGGGATGGACGTATGTGCTGTACATCTTCAAAAACATGAGGTAATGGATTTCAACATTTTCTTTTGATTTTTAACATTTTTGTGGTCATGTATGTTGGCTTGGGAAAGTATTAATTCTTTCAGAAAAGGCGAGATTGGAAAGAAAACAGAGTGTAGATTTATATTTTGATAAGATTCAATAATGGCACTCATGAGAATTTTCCTTCTGAGTAAATTAATTTCTCTTCAGATAAGTGCATCATTTTTTATCATCAAAATTATGGTTGTATTTTTTCTGTGTATGACTAGTGCAATTGATAAAATACTATATATAAGGTCTCTTTTTTGCTCATAGATGTTTTTTTTTTATTTCTGCATGTTTCCTGAATGTACTGTGAGGAACACTTCTGGCAATTTATTTTATATATGTCTGTGTCTGAATTATTATTATTATGGGTGTTGTTGGTTTAGATCATATCCATAATGGTTTTAGAAGTGGTTGTGACTATTTTGATGTTGTTTAGATGGGATAAGTTGTTTTGAATACCGGTTGTTATGGAGTTGGTAGGTAGTATTATGTATCTGTTTTTGTCTAATTTGTTGTTGTGGATACTGTCGTTATCTTTGTTGTGGTTGTGCATTTTGTATGCCTTTCTCTTTGCATTGGAGATGTAGTGAGGAAGTATAACAATGTATATATATGTATATAACTGAATATATTTGTAATATATATATATATATATATATATATATATATATATATATATATATATATATATATATATATAATCTAAGAACAAATTGAAAACATTTCATAATCTAACATGTTTCACTTTTATTAAAGCTTCATCAAAGAGAAACATGTTAGATTGATAAACATTTCCTATTTGTTCTTCATTTTATCATTCTGTCAGATTCCAATCCATATTTGATGTGTATTTGATCCCAATACACACACACACACACACACACACATATATATATATATATATATATATATATATATATATATATATATATATATATTATATATTATATATTAATATATAAAAAAAAATTAAATCTAAAAGTTTAAAATTGTTGCCTGTGCTCCCCTTCATGCCCATACATAGTTACATCATTAGAAACATGACATTAGCCTGATGAGATCTTAAAGGACAAAACATGTCACACAAAAAAGTTTCTACTTTGTCATTGATTTTCCTTTGTTCAACTATGTAAAAATGATATATCATCTTCTTTCATAATATATATATATATATATTATTTTATTATAAGATATTATAAAAAACATGTTGAAATCACTACACATGTTTTTGTTATAATATCTTACAATAAAATAATAATAATTTATTGCTCTGTTTTGTATCGAGCACTTTTTTTTAAAGTAAATGCTATGAACAACCGAGTTTTACTTCATCTGTTCTTTCTCTTATTTGGATATATATATATATATATATATATATATATATATATAATTTATTCAAAAATTATAACATAAATATGTTATAAAATCACTACAAAAATAGACATTTTGTTTAAACACTTCTGGTGTCTTATCATGTGATGGTGTTGAATGTAGGTTCTACATTCAATACCATCACTTGATAAGACACCAGAAGTGTTTAAACAAAATGGGTATTTTTGTAGTGATTTTATAACATATTTATGTTATAATTTTCAAATAAATTATATTTGCTCTACTCTGTAGTCAGCACTCTTTTAAGAATAGTATTTTTGGTTATTGGAATTTATTCGGTATACACCAATCCTATACTTGGGTATATATATATATATATATATATATATAAAACCAACTAACAAAGAAAAATTCTTAGGATTTCTTACTCTTGAGTATGCAACATACAACTGACCATGTGTAAATATTTCTTTCTGGAGCCAAATTTCAACTTTTTGATGTGTTTGGCCTTGTGATTTGTTTATAGTTCTTGCAAACAAAGAGTGAACAAGAAACCGGATTCTTGTAAATATAAAAACTTAAAATTAAAAAAAAGATATGACAAAAACAATATTGCATTTTTATTAAATAAGTATTTGTTACTTTAATCATTAAATTGTTTTTTAAATAGTGGGATTTTTTTGTATGTTAAATAATAAAACTTTTAATTTTTCCAAAAATAAATGAAAATTTATAGTACTAAGCTATGCACTCTAGTAAAACCAACTGTACTTTGTACCCTCTTACCTGGTTGCACTTCTCTGTCAAATTTGGTTTTGATCAGTCAATGTATGGCTATTTTAGAGAGTGTGATGGATGGACTAATGGAAGTCAAAGAATTTTATATATAGATAGATGATGTATGATTCTTTATTTTATTACCATAAGACTAGGTTACCTGAAGCTTCCATGAAAAGGATTGATATCAAAGGAACAAGTAATATTTAATTTTGCATAAGAAAATTTTTTAAGTCATTCCAGTATATTGTCAGGGCAACTCCTTCATGGAATGTCTCAGTAAAATGGAGGTGCTTGAAGCTGCTTGTCTTTGATACACAGTTTTTGGTTCATAGAGTAAATAATAAAAAAAATAATGGATTGTGTTTTCAATGAAGACAAAGGAATGCCAGAGCACAACTGATATAGATCTGAACATTTCCTTGAAATAAATATTGTTATCTTATGACTTTTAGAATGTTATACTGCTTATATATATATATATATATATATATATATATATACACAGACTCACACACACACACATACATATATACAAACATATATATAATGTACACACACATATATATACATGCATATAATTTGCACAAACATATATATACATATATAATTTGTGCATATATATATATATACACATACATATATATGTGTGTAGACACACACATACACACGCATATATACTGTGCATGCATATATATATATAATATTCACATATATGTTATTCATATATATAATTTTGCATATATATATATATATATATATATATATATATATATATATATATATATATATATATATATATATATGTATATAACACACACACACACACACATATATATATATATATATATATATATATATACATTATATATAATGGATCCATATATATATATATATATATATATATATATATATATATATATATGATAAAAATTGTATTCTTTTGGTTTAGCCTAGCCCCCAATAGTGATTATACATGATGTCGACATAGACTATTTCAATCTTTCAGCTTTCCAAAGAATAACAGGATGTTGACAAAGGAATTCTGCCTACCACATTCTTGAAAATAGCTGACATGGTTTAAAGTACTTTAACAAAACAACAATGAATGATTATCCACAATTTTGATCACAATACACGACCTCTAATTTGAAAATTGAAATAATACAATCAAAAATTAAACAAACAGACCATTTTCTTTCAATGAAACTTATTTGGATAAATACTTGCTGGATAAATATGCCTTATTCATATATAGCTCTTTTGGTAGATCCGTTTTAATATCTTATATTACTAGGATCCACTTGTATTATATACCAATGGATTTATTACCATTACTATATATATATATATATTTGTCTGACGATCGCAAAAGCGTGAAACCCAGGGTCACAAACTCACATCAATCCAACCAAATATGTTAGCTTTATCTTTGATATTGAGCGCTTTCTAATAAGTACCACGCATATAATATATAAATAATTATATATATATATATTTATTTAGATTTATATACACACACTTTTCACATATATATATATATATATATATATATATATACACACACACACACACACATACACACACACACACATTTATGAAACAAAACATAAATCCTCCTCATAAGAATCAGTATGAAGTTATACTTAAAAAAGTGCCCAATGCTTAATGCCAGAACAATTAATCCAAAGAATCTGCAATATTATCCATCTTGACTTGGCATCTTGGCTTCAGTCAATTCTTACCACTGTAACATAGCTTCCCTGTGCCTTTTTTATACTTATTTTCATGATAATTTTTCTTCTTTTCTACACTGACTATGAATTTAAATGCAATACAAGTTTGGCAGCTGGATCTCATAATTTCCCTGTTGAAATTGCTAGCTGTAGCTGATGAGTTAGAAGCCATTGTCAAAATGCAAGATAAATAACACAATTAGAATTAATAAAGTTTGCAATGAAAAGAAAAAATGGCAAAAAAGATGAAACAGCAACAATCATGCAAGCAAACAAACAATATAGTTAAAGTAAATCAAACATGCAAGAAGGCAAAAGAATTCACAAACTAGTTGGTGTTTGTACACAAAAGCAAGGTTGGATAAGTGAATACAGTAGGTCTGTCTAGTAGTTAAGGCAGATCTGAACTGATTCATGTCAAAACACAAGCCATCCCATTTTATTTGCTAAGAAAAATATCCCAGCATGCATTTTATGTCCTTCCATCTATAAGTGTGTGTGTGGGGGGACTTCTACAATCATTCCCCTTTTGGGAAATCAACATCAATGTACATATAGTTGTAACTGTAAATTCTATGCAAGTAATTTCTTCTCCTGCACTTCTTGCTTGTGGAACTCTCTTACAGCTTCTTGCTTTCTTGTTAACTACAATCTTTAAAAAGTTTAAATGCAACATCAATCATTGTCATCTGTCTACTTAAGTTCTATTCTTTTATTGCCCTCTGATTCTTTCACTTTCACTAACTCCTTGCACCCTAGTGGGTTTCATTGCCTTTCTTGGGGTGAAATGATTAAAAAAAATCACATTAGAAAAGTAAGACTCCCCAACTCAAAAAAAGGGGCTACCTTCCAGGTGGATACTTGCAAATGAGTATAAACTGAATGTATGTCTACATTTTTGACAGTCAAGTACACATGAAACTAATAGTTGCATGGCTGACCATTATGATGACACTATTTTGAAAATAATATATACATATGTTGGGGATTTGAATCAACCCACAATAAAGAAAAAGGCTAGAAAGGTTTTTAAATATAAAGATATAAAATATTTTTAATTTCATGTTTTTACAGCCTAATTTTTCTCAGCATGTGTGAGTGTTAAAGTTCCTTGTTTGTAATTGTTTCAGATGAAAAGAAATGTGATTTCTTCATGTGTATTTGTGAGAAAACGAGAAAGTGAGGAGGAAAGTGTAAATGTCATGTAGCTTGGTGAGGAAGAAGGGTGAATGAGTAAGGGAATCTCTTTTAAGTCATGCCAGCTGTCGTGATCTGAAGTCATATGTTGTTGTCTCTATCTCCTTACTGGTTTTGTCCATCTAGAAACTTTACTTAAATACTCTTCAAAGGGATCACAAAGCATATTTTTGATTGTCAGTAGGAATGTAACCCATTAGTTGGAAATTTTAAATATTTATTTTCAAAGGATTAATTTATTAACCAGAGGAATGCACAGTTCCTCTGACTCTGAAACCATTTTTTTGTCATTTGATGTTTGACTGTCTTAGTGTTCATTTCCGTCTTTTCTTTACACACACACACACACACACACACACACACACACATGCACAAAAACACACATGCACAGGGTTAACCATTAGGCTGAGTTATGCCTAGGGATCTGAAAGGGAAGAGTCAAAGACCAAAAATGATTTAATTGGGCATACAAGTATTTTGAATGATATTGAAGTACTTTTGCACATATGTTTTCCATGTCTGGAATATTAAAAAATATAAATAAATAAAATATATAATAATAATAAATAATCAAAAAATAGAGTCCCTGTTTTTAAGAACTTCAGGGAATATTTTGACTGTCAAATTATCACTCTATTGGTCTCTTACCTTTTTCTGGCAATGTACTCGATACTCTAATCAACACTGAATTGGTTAAGCATCTTACTTCATATGACCTACTTTAAGAATAAACAATAAGGCTTCAATTTTTGCCAGGTCTACTGCCGATGTGTTAACCACATTCACTGAATTTGTCCATCAAGCTCTAGATAAGAATGGTGAGGCTCAAGCTGTAGCTCTAGATATCTCAAAGAAGTTCAACTTGGTTTGGCATGCTAACCTTCTCCGCAAACTCACGGGCTATGGTGTCATGGGATGAATATTTGGCTTAAACCATTTGTCCCTGCCACCTACAATCTTCAAAAATTCCTGACTCCTTTTTCCTTTATTGTCCTTTCCTTACTAACATCTTCTCATTCTCTTTCACTCACTGTAGCCCCATGCATCCTTGTGATATTATTGTCTTGCTTGAGATGAAATGATTAAACAAAAATCATATATATATATATATATATATATATATGTATATAAATAAAAAGAAAGAACAGTAAGATATAAAATCCGGTGTTCTTACAGATATTTTTATTTTTACAAAATAGTGCTCAATGTAAATTTACAGAGCATTATATATATATATGTACCATTTTCTTTTCTAAATCAGCTACCAGACAAGTAAGTATTTAGAATTAATATCTTTAGAGATTTGTATTTCAGCAGCAAACCTAACTCATGATGGTAAACATCATCATGAAAAAAACAGAATCTTATAGATTAAAGATATGAGTATGTATATATGTAAATAGACAGATCTTTTTCTTCTATGTGTCATGTCCCTTCAGGACATGGGCAATCATGGCTCTCTACAAATTCCTATCCTTTGTAGTTCTTACTAAGGTTTGCCATTTCACTATCCCTCCAACTTACTGTTCTGTCATCCATTTACATATGCTCATTTGAATCACATTTCAACCCTGACCACACTAAAATTTTTACTGTCAGCTGTATATAACCGATCAATGGTAAAAAAAGGCTTTGGATGAGTAAAGCTTGAGGGTCTTAGCAAAAGTCATCTTTCTTTGAACATTATGAACTGGCACTATAGAATCACAAAGAACTGTACTAAATAACAGAAACCACATCACTTGAAGACTACCAACAGCAGCAACAACTAAAATGCATAGCAAATGTAACTTGAAGAGAAAATAATGACGTAATCAAGATGTTGACATTCCACATTACTTCAAATAAAAGGTTAGGAAGGAAACCTCTATCAATACTGGAAAGAGTGATAACAGCTACTGAACTTGAGAAACTGGTTTTCCGAAAAAAGTATTTTAAGAGAAATATTTGAAAAATTTCAACCGAAAACATTACAGCCTACTTGGTGAATGAATGCCAAATGTTTCCTTATAGGGAAATGACTAATATTGTCATTACCTTTATTACCCTTTCTCCTCACTAAGGTCTTCTCATTGTCTTTCACTCTCTACAACCTCTTGCATCCTAGTGGCATTATTGCCTTGCTTGGGGTGAAATGATTAAAAAAAGTGTTTTTTTTTTATCTTCAGCACATTTTGTTTGGTAAGAGTTGCAAAATGGTTTAACTGGATAATCTAAACAGCACTCCCTCATTTTGGTGGGATAGAAAAACTAAAGTATTCCCCAATATCTGCAGATAGCCCCAACTTGTGTGAGTTATTTTTGCAAAGCAATGACCTATATAATCCCTTGCTAAATAGTTGGCTCATTCTATCACTCCAGAAAGTACTTGACACCTTTTGCCATGATTTTCATTAACAAGAGTCAGATAAGACCAGAAATGGTGCATAGCAAATCAATCCACAATTATTTATGCTGTCTTGTAGGGGAAGAATTATTCTCTATTTTGCAGCATCTTTCCCACAGATGCATTCTCACAAGCCTATCACTAATCTCTCATTATTTCCATAACAACCAGACAACCTCAAGTGGAGAGGCAGTGTTAATGTAAGGAACCACTACCTGGACAGTAACTGAAACCCTACAGTTTAAACTTGATGGAATATACACTTAGATGGACATACATATCCTGTATACAACATCCAAGTAAATCACAGCTCTATAGACCAATCCCTGATATTTCTTCAATCTTATGTGAACACAGAATGTGCTTTCCATGACACTTCTGGTGAGCAAAACAAAACCTCGCAAATGAACTACTGTTGTCCAGAACAGTAGTTCACTTGCGAGCAAGACGAGTAGGTCAATCAGCAACCACATATATTAATGATTATATTATGACACATAATGCCACCCTAATAACCTTCTGATCTTGATGCAGGATTGTGATGTTTGGCATGATAGTGGGAAAGTTACTGAAGCCAAGACAACAGGTCAAAATCAATCCTATTCTTTTCTAATCTAAGTCTAGAAAATGCATGAAACCAAATCTCCCTTGAAACCATGCCTCTGGATTTTAACTTGTTTCAGTAGTCACATTTTACAATGAAACACAGAAAGAGCTAGTGAAGGCAATTCAAAGAAAGTTTTACTGCACTCTAAGCTAAAGGCAAAACTTAGTAACTGATCAAAATCGTCCAATTTGATATATACATGAATTTACAGAGAAATAAGGTACGCATACACACACACGCATATGAATTTAACTATACATGCAAACACACACACATATGTATGTATATAGGATTATTACCAATATAAAATTTGTCACTTACAGACTGATATATATATATATATATATATATATATATATAAGCAATTTGGCTGTGCAGAAAATAATAAAGGAAATAATAACTGTGTATACATGCCATACATAAATACATATATAATTGAATAAATTTGAATATATACATATTTTGTAGATACATGTTCTCTGACCTCTCTGCTTGACTCTGCATGCAAGCATACATACTTTCAGTAATAAATATGCACATAATTAGGCACACATTTGCAAATGCACATGTATAGGTAAGTGTTTACACGTGACAGATATCTCTGTACATACACATATGTGCACGCACACACACACACACATATATATATATATTATATATATATATATATATATATATATATATATATATATATATATATATATATATATATATATATATATATATATATATATAAATATATAAATATAAAATATATATATATATATATATATATATATATATAAAAATAATATATAAATATAAATAAATATATATATATATAATTATTTATATATTATATACATGGTACTTATTAGAAAGCGCTCAATATCAGAGATAGAGCTAACATATTTGGTTGGATAGATGTGAGTTTGTGACCCTGGGTTTCATAGCTGCGATAAAGCTAAAGCGTGAAACCCAGGGTCACAAACTCACATCTATCCAACCAAAATATATATATATATATATATATATATATATATATATATATATAAACACATTAGTGATTCTAAGCAGATATATGTATATATACATACACAAGTCTATATTTATACATGGTGATGTAACAGATTTACAAAGGTATGTATAAATCAACTAAAAGATAAATGTATTTATGTACGTATACTTCACACACATGTTCACATTCACACACACACATATGTGTGTGTATGTGTGTGAGAAAGAGAAAGTGTGCTGAAAAGTTCTTGGCATGACATATTAGCCAAAATATGAACAACTGATCAAACCTAAGATTTTTTTGGTAGGATGTTCATATTGATTGGGTCAAGACTTTTTCAGTGCTCACTTGTGTGTGCATGTATGTACATATATATATATATATATATATATATATTATAAATTAATTGATTTAAAATATGGTTTTTTTTCACTACACAGTTCCAACCATGTTTCAAAAATAGAAGCTAAAAACCCCGAATTTAATTTTGCAATTAAATTAAAAGCATTAGTTCCATTTCATCTTCAATATATATGCACACAGAATAGAAATACCTCTGACATTTGAAACTATCACCTGTATGGTGCTAGTGAACTTAGGCAAGTGGCAATGATGTTTTCATTTAGCTAATGTCTTATTATTTTCTTTTCAGATACCATCAGTTGCCATCATGGCTTGGACCAGTGTACACCATATATTTGCTGTTGAAACATTTTTTTAAGACTGGTGACATTGCAATGATGCTGTTCTGGATAGAAAATTGATACGGCTATGGGTTGAAAATTTCAGGGCCACAAGTTCAGTACTTAAAAAGAAAGCAACCTGGAAAACCTCAAAGTGCTCAAAATCCAGAAAATATCCAGGCTGTGAGACAGCTGTTCTGAAATCTCTTACACATTCAGCCTGTAAACAGTTGAACATTCAGAAGAATTTTATACACCCATCTGAAGTTCAATCATGATTTCACCCCTTGTGATTATTTTCTCTGGGGTTACTTGACAGCTGGGTCCTACAAACATTGACCAGCAATCATTGAAGAATTAAAGGAAGCTATTCACTAAAAAGTGGCTGAAATACTGCCAGAAATGAATCTTTGAGTGAGGGAAAATTTGTACAACATGTATAGAAAATAGAGTCCATTTGAAGGATATCATTTTCAAAACCAAATGCAAAAAAATGTAGACCTTTGTTTAAAAACAGTGAAGCAATGAAATATATTTTTTAATAGCAATTACTTTGGTATTTTTGTCAATCATTAAATTGTGGATAGTATTGCTGACACACCTTGTATATATATATATATATATATATATATAAGGTGTGTCAGAAATATATATATGTATATTTTTATATATATATATATAATTTCTATATATATTCTTTATATATTATATATGATTGGTACTTATTGGAAAGCGCTCAATATCAGTGATAGATCTAACATACTTAGTTGTATTGATATATATATATATATATATATATATATATATATATACTGCTGGCCAAAATCTTAAGGCTAATGGAAGTAAATAAAAAATATATTTTTGCATTGTTAGACTCAACCACTTATTTGAGTATAACATCAAAACAATTAAAATATAAAAAAAATGAAAATAAAAATTAAAAACATTTTGGAATTTAATACGGAATATTTGAATACTGTATAATCAGGCTAAATACTTGCTGTTAAAGATTTTGGCCAGTGGCGTATAGGGTTATAAATACATAGTCACTCTTTTAGGGCTCTATTTTTGGTTCTACTTTGTTTTTAATTTTCATTAATAACCTTCCCATTTTCTCCTGCCTCAATAGTAATTCTGTTCAGCTGATGTTAAAAATGACATCCAGTCCATTGTTATTTGGTGAAAAGTATGGCTTGTTAATTGTAACACCTTCAAAACTACACTGTTCCTTATTAGTCATATGAGAAATCTCTTTCTGCCTTCCATCAGCATGGCAGATGCTAACCTTCAGGAGAGTGACCTGTTGGGCCTACTTGGACTAATGTTCATGAATGACATGAAGTGGAAAGAGTATATTGCGTCAATTGCTAGATCAGCTTCTGAGAAAGTTGGTTCACTGTGTTGTGCTTGACAATTTTCTTCTCCAGAATTTATCTTACATATCTGTATGACTACCATTCATCCATGCTTAGAATATTGCTGCCACGTATGGTCCAGTGCTCCTGGTATATGAGGTATCACAAACAATTTATTCCAATTTCAAACAACAAACTATATGGTTACCCCTTCAAAGTAACCCTCCTTGAGTCTAATGCACTTTTCCATCCTTCTCTGCAACACTTCTATGCACTGCTTGAAGGGTTCTTCTTGGGTGCCCCTCAGCTCTGTTGTGGCCCCTTGGATGGCCTCCACACCTTCAAAATGGGTGTCCTTGATGATCCACTCAAGCTTGGGAAAATGAAAAAAGTCACACAGAGCAAAATCAGATGAATAGGGATATTGTTCCAGTACAGTGATGTTCTTCTCAGTCAGAAATTGCCAGATGTTTAGGGTGTTGTGAGCAGGTGCATTGTTGTGGTGAAGGAGCCATGATTTTCATGTGAAAAAAATGCAATGGTTGCAGAAAGCTAAAATTACAGTTATATACTTCCAAGATATCATTTTAGATGATCTACTTATCCCTCTTTTGTCTATAGCTCACATATCACTAGCAGTCCTGTTACTTTTCAGACAGACCTGTTATATCCTTGAGAAAATCCAAAGAAGAATCAGCAATATTATTAGTCCTGATCTGGCATCTTGGCTTCAGTCACTTTCCTACTGCCATAAAGTTGCCTCCCTGAGCCTTTTCTATAAATACTTTCATGGCAACTGTTTGGATGAGCTCTTCACTATGGCACCTAGACTTTATGAATTTAATCACAGTACTACGTACTTGCTTGTGGAGCACTTTTCTGGTTCTATGATTTCAAGTCTGCATTTATATTTTTGGAGATTAAAGTAATGTCAATCGCTGTCTTCTTCATTACTCTTCTTATGTTCTCGCTCCTTAGTATTATTTCTGTTTTCTATTTCTTCCACACCCAGTAATCTGTGTCTTAGTGGCTTTTCTGCTTTGCTTGGGGTGAACTCTATATATATATATATATATATATATATATATATAAAAGTAAACATTGAAGTCAACACTCAAAGGCGACAGGCTGTTTCATGCTGGACGCAATTGTCAGGCCTGATGATTGGATTGTGTCCAGCAGAAAACAGGATGTCGCCTCTGAGTGTTGACTTCAATGTTCACTTTTATATTTATATTTACATACGCTCTATCTCTGTTATTCAGCCCTTTATCCTATAAATATAGCACACCTTAAAACTATATTTTTCTTATATATATATATATATATATATATATATATATATGTCTGAATTTCTGAAATGAGGAATTATTATTATGATATACTGATTTCTTTACATATATGGAGAATTACAGATTTATAGGTACATGTATATAAATATATATATGCATCTATATCTGTATATATCTATATTTATACCTTTATCTATCTATCTGTATATATATATATATATATATATATATATGTGTGTGTGTGTGTGTGTGTGTTTTATTTAGTATCGCATCAATATATATGCACATATAAATCGGATTAATATTGATATACTTTGAGAATTCATCTGAACTAATGTGTATATAGATTTGTAAGTAGATATGGACATGTACAGGAAAGCACACAGATATATGTATATTCATACTTACAAATATATATGTGTGTGTGTTTAGTTTACAATCTGTTTACTTCCTTACTCTTCTTGTCTCCTTCCCCACCATTTAATGTGTCCAGTAACAAGTGGTCTCATATTAATTATTTGCACAAGGAAGACTGAGTGAAGAACTTACAAGCTCGAAGTGTGTATGAGTCATTTCTAAAAGTGAACACATTTCTCGCATGTGCCTTTGTTGTCCCTTGCATATTTAACACCAGCTGACTATGTTGTGAAGGACCACAGAAAAATGAAATAGAAAAAATATAATGTAAATGGGCTAAAGGGTTTCACAGTCCAACTGTCATGTTGGTTTAAACCTGAATGTACACCAAATCAGTGACTGCTATGAGATTTATGTGAAGAGGAATCCCTGGGGTCCAGACTATAATAGTGTTAAATTAAAATGATATTTATGAATAGCCTAAGGAAGCTGAAGCTTAAAATATAGAATTTAACTTTATATATATATATATATATATATATATATATATATATATATATATATATATAAAAAGGATAAGTGGGTACTGAGATCAACACCGAGTGGTGACAGTCTTTTTCATGCTTAGATGTAATCTTCAGACCATGTGGGTGGCTTGGCTATTTATATATGCCGGCCAGTAGGGTCAGGTATTTCCAATTTATTGTATAATCCTAATGATTATTGGCTAGGCAGCAACGGTTATATTTCAAATTACTCTAAAAGCTACTGAATAGAAATAATTGTGGATCAGAATGTGGTTTTTTGTAGCTATTGCATAGTGTTGTTTGTTAACTTTTAACTTATTCTTTATTATTGATTATTTAGTTTATTTTGCATTTATCTATTAATTATTTATTGTTTTTTATTATTATTAAATTTACTTAGTTGTGGTTATGTGTTTATTCATGGTTTGTTTATTTATTTTTTTACTTAGTTTGTTAATTAATTTATTTTTTATTTTATTCTATTTATTTATTTCTCTTTTAGAGGTTTGGTTTTTTTATTTGTTTAGCTTAAATTATTGGCTTTGTCTAAATTATGTTACATTATCTGCATCATATATCGTTAATATATTTGCATTTTTCTAGGTGAGGTATTCATTTTTAGTTTTTTGATTTTTATATAACATAGTAAAAATTTGTTTTCATACCTACATTTTGAGATAAATTCTGATTGTTTATTTAGTAATTTGTGAAGGTGATTATAGTAATTTGTGAAGGTGATTATAGTTTTTTTTTGTAACTTAGGAAGATGATCATAGCTATTTACTCCATCCAAGAAAGTTTACAGTTTTTGGTTTTATTGATGATGTTTTCTTTATTTTCCATTATATTTTTGGTGTAATTTATTTTTTGTTTTTGATTTCCCATATGTTTAAAAAGGGTTGTGTTGTTTGTGTGTGTACTATTAGTAAAGGAAGTTTTACATGCATAGTTTCTCTGTTTTCAGGGTCCTTCAATTACTCCTATATTTATTTTTTCTTCATTATCTGCTGTTTTTACAATGGCTTGGTATATTATGTTGTTTTGCAAGCAATTGTCATTTAAGGGACATTCCTGTTTTGCTCTGCTATGACAGATGGTGTAGGTTTGTGTGGTAATGTGATGTTTCTTTTTCTATTTTGCTTTTTTATTATTTTTTCATGTTCTAGGTGTAACTGAATCTGATTTTTGCTGTGTTTCTGTTGAATATGTTGTGGAGAGTGCTTGATGGAGGGAAGTGTTTGTGGATGAGTTTAATGAATATTTTTTCTATGTTTGGTTTTATGTTTTTGTTGTATAACAATGGTAAGGAAAATGAACTACCAATAACCATAGTAAAAGCAGATCTTCTTTCAAAGAATGTGATGCTGCATATTAAAGGTTGAGTTCTCGAACATGAGCCTCTTTTTGGAGAACTGAAGATGGCAAATGGCAAAAACCATTTGTTCAGAATGTTATACTCTACTTTAAATTAGATCTCTTTCTGATTCACTCTACATGTTGATTGGATGTGAACGCTAAGAAAGCAAAATCAAAAATGAAAAAGTCGTCCTCTGTGCAGGTGCTTTGCACATCACATCTGACCCACAAAACAAATGCCCTCAAAATTCTAAAACACAATAAACAAAAAAAGCTAATTATGAATGGAGCCACCACATTTTAAGAAAGCCTCTCAAAAATGACTGAGACAGAATTGTGGCAAGCAGTCCAGCTGTTGATGCCTGCCCGGTTTCAGCATCACCAGCTGTGGCTTCGGTCAACCCACCCGACAAATGCATTAACTCCAGGTCTTACTAACTATACCTTCTTACAAATTGCTTTCCTTGCCCACATAGAGATAATCCTATATTGGCAATACAAAGGATTTTATATTAACAATTCTTGTCTTCTTTTCCTTTTGCCTCACCATTAGTATTTGTTGTTTCATTTGTTCTTTCATGCTACCATATGTGTGTTTATATCAAGAATTAGTGAACAGAAATGTAACTTTCCATCAAGATATTGCTATACTGAATGGTTGTTTGGTTACCAACAGCTTGACTGATAAGTTTTTATTCATCTACTGCATTCACAATTACCATTTGTTTTTGGCTTAACAGTATTCTCTTCATGGAAAAATTCTGGAAGAATGCAAAAGGCACTGAGAATAGTTCCTTTGGAGGAGAAGAATAAAAAGGTTTGGGAGTATTGAGTTATGAAATTGTCTGAAAAATGTCAAATGATACTGGAACAAAATGTAAATGTGTAGTTCAGAAAAAGTAAGTGTTGAAAATTAAAAAAAATTGTCTTTTATATTTACTTAACATGCCATTAGTACTTTTGGGTTTTTGAATAGTCCACCAAATGTTTTAACTTAATATTTAGCAAGTGACATGATTGGTCAAGTAGCTTTCTGAATACTTCTGTTAAGTAACTACAATGAACTTCTGCTTTTATTCATAATATTTGTATGAATTAGAAGCACGTGACTATAAGGACTGTAATAATTTTAGCAAAAATTATGCAAAGGTCACAGTAATCTTCTTGTTCATTGGCTGGAATGTGAAAAACAGTTGAATAATAGTACGATTGATCCTTCCTCTCTTCCTCTTTACCTCCTTTCCTTCCTTCCTTCCAACCTTCCTCCCTCTTTACCCCACTTCCTTGTGCTCTTTTGTTCCTTCCTTATCTTCCCCCATTCCTTCCTTCTTTCCTTCCTTTGACTTCAGTTGAGACAATGGAATCCACAACCTTGCACTGTGGTTAATTGTGAACTCCATGCTATAACAATCTTGCACAATGAAGGGTTAAAACCCCATGGTACTAATGTCATAACAATGTCCCACAGTACTAACAGAGGATAAAGATTAGCTAATAAAACAAAAAGAATATATATCTTCCTTCCTTCCTTCTTTCCTTTCTTCTTTACCTTCCTTCGTTCTAACCTTTCTTTAATCTTTCCTCCCTGTTTACCTCCCTTCCTTGTGCTCCTTCGTTCTTTCCTTATCTTCCTCCATTCTTTCCTTTTTTCCTTCCTTTGACTTCAGTTGAGACCATGGAGTCCACAACCTTGTACTGTGGTTAATTGTGAACTCCATGCTATAACAATCTTGCACAACGAAGGGTTAAAACCCCATGGTACTAATGCCATAACAATGCCCCACAGTACTAACAGAGGATAAAGATTGGCTAATAAAACAAAAAGAATATATATCTTCCTTCCATCCTTCCTTCTTTCTTTCCTTCCTTCTTTCCCTTCTTCTTTACCTTCCTTCGTTCTAACCTTTCTTTAATCTTTCCTCCCTCTTTACTTCCCTTCTTTGTCTTCCTAACTTCCTTTGACTTTAGTTGAGTCCACAACTTTGCACTGCAGTTAATTGTTAACTCTATGCTATAACAACCCTCACAAAGGAGGGTTTAAGCCCTACAGTACTAATGCTGTGACAATGACCTAAATTATTAACAAAGGATTAAGATTGATGAATAAAAATAAAAAAATATAGAAGGCTATCTATTTTATTTTTGTTTACAAATACAAAAGTGTTTATTCCCAAAGTATCTTGTTGAACAGAGAGCCACAACCACACCAAGTGATACCACTGCACTTTCACAAGAAAATTAAATTTTACAGGGCCAGGTTGCTAGTTCTACTCCCAAGATGGACTGCCTTACAGCACTGAATGGCTTTAACTGTCCTAGTATTTGACCATAACTGAAGGGAGAAATGGTTTCATACCTTTCTCAAGGGTATTAGGGCAAAGTGAACACAAACTGTCCCAACATGAGTTTGAATTTGGTTCAAGGATTCCATTCACATCTGCTATTAACTGTTAGACCACCCACATTGCATCTGCTCTATTGATGGCAGGCCCACTACCAAAGTCACTTTGGATGGTTCAAAAATGGATATTGAGCCCAGTTTCTGTTATCTTATGCTCTGTGCAGGTGGAGGTTGTGAGCTCCCATTATAACCAGGTGCTCTGTGGCATGGGGGAAATTCAAAAAGCTCCTACCCATTCTCGCATCCAAACATGTATCACATGTATCGTTGAGGACTTGTGGCAAATTGTTTTCTGTGAGTGTGTAATCTGCACTGCTCCATTGAGGATATAACATCAGTGCTGCACACCTGTCATCTTAGATGGTTTGGTCACATACAAACAAGATTCATCTTGCATCAGGACTGTCTTGGAGTCCAGGGTTCCTGGTCAGAGAGGTAGAGGTAGATCTAGGAAGATGTGGAAGGACTGCATTGGGATGTGCAGGAGTGCAGCCTTGCCCACATTAGTCTGCTTGACAGGGATGCTTGAAAGAAGGAGTGAAGAGCTAGCCAACTGCTGCATACTCCAGTCACTGAGAAATGCGAATTAGTATAATCAAAGCTCTGGATCTTGACTTTATATATATATATATATATATATATATATATATATATATATATATATATTAATCAATTCACCCCAAGCAAGGTGATTATGCCACTAAGATGCAAGAGGCTACTGGAAGTGAAATAGAAGGAAAAACTTTAGAAGGAACTGGAAACCCAGTATAAATTTCAGAGTTTAGGTGGAGATGTTGGAAGTATAGAGTTGAAGTAGAATTTAGAAGGAACTAGAAACTCAATCCGAAACAGGAAACAAGGGATAAGCGTGAACCAAATAATTGGTGAACCTATCCACTCCTATTGTGAAGAATAAATAAATAGTAAAAATTTCAGAGACGTTAGAAATACATGCACACACACGTCTATTTTCGGTACAGTATTACATTGGTCACATGTTTGAAAATTCATTCTTTTTACACCCCTCCAAACAATAAAAACAATGTTGGGATATTGTCATTAAATTTGTACTAATGGAAGATTAATAAAATAAATTAACTTTTAGGGGGACACTCAATCAGAGTTAACTTGGACTACTAATAAGAGAAAAGTCAGTATGAAATTTCATAGTGCTGGACTTTCAAATATAGTTAAATTTGTTACTTGAAGTTCAATCAGGCAACCCTGCACCCAATACACACAAATCCAAAGAAGGATCTGTAATGTTATCAGTCCTCACTTGGTATTTTGACTTTGATCATTTTCCTACCACCCTATTGGCCTTTTCTGTTAATATTTTCATGGCTTTCTGATGAGCTTTCCTCTTTGATACCATGAATTTAAGTGCAATACTAAGCTGGCAGCTAGGTTTTATCATTTTAATGTTGAAATTTCTGAATGTAAACGTAAGTTCTATTCTAATAGTTTCTTCTTATGCACTTCTTGCTTATGAAACTTTCATCCAGCTGCTTGCTTTCCAGTCACTTATGATCTTCAAAAGTTTAAATGCACCATCAATCGTCATCTTTTGTCTCCTTGAATTCTGATCTTTTATTTTCCTCTCTTTCTCCTCAGTAGTGTTTTCTGGGTTTCTTTTAATATCTGTAGTCCTTTGCATCTCCATGGCTTTATATTGCTTTGGGTGAAATTATTACAAAAGAAAATAGATTTGTATTTATCTGTTAATTATTTGAAACATATTTATTAGAATGGTAGTAATTGTAGACTCACATTAAAGTAACTACACTGAGTAAATTATATTATGAAAAAAATTTATAATTTTATCTGACAATACAAATAATAGTCAAGTCTAAAATCACTTTTGTAGGATAATGATAATCATCCTCACTTGAAAGCAGCCACCGCTCCAATTGAACTTTTCTCAGGCGGACAAAGAGATGAAGAAACAATATTATAATAAAATAGTATAAACAAATGAAGGGTCAATTAGTGGCAAATGTACAAAGAAGTGCTAAAAATTCTCAGCCTGACCAAGAAGCCCTCCACCAAAAATATGATGCTAAGCATCTCTTTGTAGAACATGACAATAAAAACAAATATATAAGAAATAAATCCTATTTCCAAGACAATTACATACCCACATACAAAGCATATCAAAACATGCCTAAACTTTCTTTTCTACCCAATAACAGACAATATTTACAAACATGCCAAAAAGACTCCACAATACAACACACACCATTTAAATCAAAGTGGCTGTTGTAAATAAGAGATGGACTGTGACACTCCTTTATGACACCATATTCGTTTACAGCCTGTTCTCCGGATTACGACAGTCAGCAATATTCGAGAATACCAGGAGCACGTATGATGTGAACCCTGCTTGTATTTTGCCGAATAAAGCTTGGAATAACTTATCTTCCAAGTCTTAGTCTTCATTCTTGACAATTTATTTGGCAAAATACAAGCAGGGTTCACATCACACATGCTCCTGGTATTCTCAAATATGGCTGACTGCCATAAACCTGGAGAACGGGCCGTTTAACGAATATGGTGTCGTAAAGGAGTGTCATAGTCCATCTCTTATTTACGACCTCAAAAAAGAGTTCCAGGCACTTTATGACTGTGGAAGTTTGCATGTCTGGACAGGAATATAAGAATGGAAATCATGAATATTCATCAACGATGATTAACAAATATGGATTGTGAGAAGGCGTTGGGAGGGGCCCCTTAAAGTCAATACTGATTCTTTGCATCGAACCAGTGGCTTTTATCAATCTACCTTCAGTTGGTCGATAGAACCAGGGTTTGAGTTCTGCACAAAACCTGTGCATCCTGCATCCCAACGGCTTCTCACAATCCATATTTATTAGTCATTGTTGATGAATATTCATGATTTGCATTCTTATATTCCTGTCCAGACATGCAAACTTCCAATGTCATAAAGTGACTGGAACTCCTTTTTAGTATGACTGGAATGCCAGACTATGTACATTCAGATAGAGGCTGTTCTTTTATATCCCAGGAGAATATTTAGTAAAGGAATATTTACTTGGTAAAGAGGTTGCTACCAGTAATTCGATGCCCTATCACCCACAGGGTAATGGTCAAGCCAAACGGTATGTAGGGGTTGTCTGGAGACAATCCAATTGGCACTTAAGTCACTCAAGCTATCAGATAAACATTGGGAGCAGGTCCTACTGCAAGTTCTTCATTCTATGCGGTCCCTGTTATGTACTACAACAAATTGTACACCACATAAAGGATTATTTAAATTTCAGAGACGCACAACCAAGGAAACTCTGCCATCTTGGTTGATGAATCCAGGGCCAGTGTTGTTGCGATGATTTATTCGTACTACCAAGAATGACCCCTTAGTGGATTGGGTTAACCTGATCGATAGTAATCAATCATTTGCATGCATCATATACCCAGACAGGAGAGAATCAACTGTGTCAGTTCAAGACTTGGCTCCAGATCCTGCTGGCTCTGAGACATTTTCACCCCAGCAGATATTTCAGCAGTCCTCCGAGGAGATCCCTTCCAAACCGGCATCTGTTGAGCTGCCAACCATACAAAATGAGCCTTTAATGAGCCCAGGAAGTGACGCTGATACAGAAGACCACGATTCGTCATGCAAAGAGATTGTGCAAATACTATGGAGGTCAGGTCATGTGTCAGTGACCCCCAAAAAGTATGGCTTGGACTAAAATAAGTACTCCCTTCCAGTGGGGAGGGATGTCATAAATAAGAGATGGACTGTGACACTCCTTTACAACACCATATTTGTTTATGGCCCGTTCTCCAGATTATGACAGTCAGCCATATTTGAGAATACCAGGAGCATGTGTGATGTGAACCCTGCTTGTATTTTGCCGAATAAAGCTTGGATGAACTTATCTTTCAAGTCTCAGTTGTCATTTTTGATAGTGTCTATTGGTTAGAAATTAACATCACCATGTGAAATATTTGATCAATCAGAGAAAACTAAAACACTATTTTTCTCTAGCCTACTTTTGGGAAAAATTTCTAATAAAAACCTACAGATTTTGAATTTCGATAACAGAGATTCAACAGTCTCTCCCCAGCTTCTACTGAAAGAAATATGAGAAAGGAATGAATCAGCTAAAACAATAACAACTTTGAAAGTCAGTGAATCTTCACTGACAGTAATGTGTTGGTGACTTCAAGTGAATCATCTCCAACAACAAAAAATGATGTGTATCTTTGCTAACAATAAGTTTTTCTCAACCACACTTTTTTCTGTGGACCAATAATTTAAGAGTGTTTTCTAAACTACAGATTTTTCTGTGAACCAGCTACCCAAAGGCTTTAATTCAACTAAAGACTATTTTTACTCCTTTTTGACTCTTTTGAATTCATGTACATATGTTTTTAAATACAAATGATTTATTTAATAGGCATACCCTTGTTTTCTTTATTTTTCTTTATTATTATTTGGAATTCGGATGTTTGGATGTTTAAAATAAATGACCTGAAAGACTGAATTTCCTACAAATATTATAACTGTAAAGTTTAGCTAATTCACTCTGTTGGATAAAGCTAACTGCACATCATGGAGAGTGTACAAATCGTAGAAAACTGAAGTATTTGCAAGAACAAACAATATTCAGTTTTATTTATGAGAGTTTGTTGTGATAGTACCATATATAAACTAGTACAACCAATCACATATTACTTGAAGAGAAGATGGACAACAAATTATACACTTTCTGAAAGCTTATAATCAAAGAATTAACCCAATGTTATATTAATGAGATCATGTGATCTCATTAAATATTCAAAATGGCCGTAATATAATTGAGTGAGTAACAGAAACAGACTTTCTGACTTTGAAATCATTTCTTAGGCTTTAATTTACACAGGATTTCCCAGGATTTAAAACTAGGCATTTTCAACTGCAAAATAAGGCTAGAATATATTTCTTTTTGATATATTTTTCATATTTTACAAATTTTTGCTAACTGCTTCAATGACCACTGTAGCTTGTATCAGTGACTATGAAGGTAAGTAAAAATATAACAAATATAAATTTTTTGTACAAAAATTTACATTATGGTTGAATTCTTTTTCTCTTAAATTTTCTCTGAAATGATTCAAGAAAGTAAAATGTAGTTGTAATTTTCTGAATTTCTTATTTTGTATTGGTTTGGCTAAAAATTTGTTTGGTTTATTAAGTAAATTTTCTACTCAATAAGCAAAGTTTTTGGCTAATCCAATAGGCCTCAAAAAATTCAATCTTTTCATTTAAATTTTATTGATTTTATTACAATGATTGGGTTATTTTCTGTTCTGCAACTTTAAATAAGCAGTATGGATTCAAAATAGAGAAGTAGCTTCCATAGTTGTAGATATAACTGTCTGAAGTTGGATGTGTAGGGATACAGAATGCATTTATCTCCTTTCGTTGGAGATAAGTCAAGAGGGTCATGATTTCACTGTATACAGTGATGAAAGTGGCAGCCAAATTCAGTTCATTTACAGCACTTACCACATGAGGTTGTTTTTTTTTAAGGCTGCAGCTAAATCTGCCTTCCCCAGCAGCTTACAAGTCCATGGTGTTGTTTCCCTTTGGAAATATACCTTTCCTAGTTATAGAATGAAACTCTAGCTCTTAGTCTTCAATTTGGGTAAATACAAGACTCGCTGTTTCCCATTTGTGGAATGTGTCCTTGTCTTGGACATGGTTTCTGCTACAGACATTTATTTCTTTTATGTTGACACTGTATTGAAACAAGTTAAATGTCTCTTCAGTATGTCCGTTTTCCTTTTTGGTTCAGAAATTATTTATGGGGAGTAAGGATAAGAACGGGTAAAGATGGTCAAGCACAAGTCGGTCTCACGCTGATTTGGGATGACCAAATGAGTAGGGCTACTGAAAACACATCTGAACAATCTTGTTGGGAAAAGATTTTGTCCTTTCTGGAAGTGGAGGAGAAGTCATAAAATTGCACATGTGACCAGAAACCTTTTCCAGTTTCTTTATTACTTGCATTATTATATGATCTTATTTTTTTTTTTTATTTGTTATTATTATTTTATTTATTGGTTTTATTTAATTTTCCCCATAATAGTAATGGCTGTAATAGTTTTAAATAGTCTGAATGTCTTAGATGAAGTATTACTGTTGTATTATAATTTTAATTTAATTTTATATGTTAATATTCTAGTCACATGTGCTAAAACTACACTGTTGTATGACAACAGTTTTAAATAGGTCTTTTTCCTGTATTTGCTAACATGTTGCCATAAGACATAAACAGTACTGTCTGGATTGTACCATGGTTTTGCAGAGTTATTTATGCTTAATACCTAAAGTTCTTATTCAATTCTAACTATTTATTTTTTGCTATTACTGCTTGTTTGAAATTCTACTACAAAATTTGAATGAATAAAACTTGGAAAATATCTCCCAAGTCTTCCTTCTAATTTAACTGAAATTATGATAATTAATATTATTAATTTTTTACTAATTTTTCTTTAATTTCTTTTTGTTTATACTTTATAGCAAGCAATGGATATCTAGTGTTTGTAAAGAAAAATTTAAAAATTTAAATTTAAATTTTTAAAGATCAAAGTTGAAGGAAAAGTAAGAAGCTGGAAGAGAGAACTGTAAGAGAAGAAACTGGTAGCATAGAACTTATGGTTACATCTAGTAATTTCAATTGTAAAATGATGAGACCTAACTGCCAATCTAGTACTGTGGTATAAATAAAAGGAGGCAGAGACCAAGCAATATGCATGATAATACAAATAATGACTGTAACAGTCCAAATTGAAACCGTTAAGAAATCTTCCTGTGTCTAATTTATTTCCTGTCACATGAAAACTATTTTCATAAGAAGAAACTGAACTGAAATAAGTACATCCCATCTCCCCTCTCGCTTGTAACCATTCATCACAATAAAATAAATTTTTTTTCAGCACTAAAGCAGAATGAATCAAATAAAGCTTCATAAGCTTCTACTTGTTACTATGACATGGACTAAAAAGAAAAAACAATGTTTTTATATAACATCTAGTAATTTCAATTGTAAAATGATGAGATCTAACTGCCAATCAAGTACTGTGGTATAAATGAAAGGAGTCAGAATCAAATCAATGCACATGATAACATGAATAATGGATGTAACAGTCCAAAGCCAAATCATTAAAAATCTTCCTGTGTCTAGTCTATTTCATGAATACTATCTTCATAAGAAGAAACTGGACTGTGATAATAGAATAAGTACATCCCATCTCTCCTATCACTTGTAACCATCCATCACAATAAAATAAACGTTTTTCAGTGCTAAAAGCTGAGTTAGTAAAATAAAGCTTCATAAGCTTCTAAGAGTTGTTACTATATTACATTGACTAAAACCAAAAAAACTGCAATGATTTTTAAATCAACATAACTATTTCTGGGATATAAAAAATTTTGGACAGAAAAAAGAAAAGGAAAAGAAAAAAGCAGATAAAGTTCATGTTATTTGCTTTCTTCTTTTCATTTTCATTCTGGATGAGCTGAATATTTTTACTGTGTCAAATTTTTACCCTCCTCAACCTTCCACAGATTTAATAATTTAATCTCTGAATTGTTATCATTACTTTTTGACTTCCTTTCGCCTTCATCTTATTCTTGTTGTATTTTCCTACAGCACTTGATTATTATTTATCTTCTACAACTGTTAGGTATGGAGCATAGATTGGAAATAAACAAGACTTGAACTCATCCTTTGGAGCCTCATCCTGGGTATGACAATAAACTACATCAGCAAGATCCTCTGATTGAAAGGTTTTGACTAGCATTTTAACCACCTCTTAATTGTTGTTGTTCTCAGGTCCACCCTGACCTGGAGTGGTAGCACTTGTTAGGGTCCCAGTTATGGGCAAATAGTGAACCCCAAGACTGGGATATAAACACTATGAATGTATAAAAATACATTTTTATAGTAAAAATACCAGCAATAGATTTTTAGTAGTAAAAAAACAAAATTACCAAAGCTCTCAAGAAAATTAAATTTCAGAATTAAAAGACCCATAAGGAGTTGATATGCCATTAAACAAACACATCACCACCTTTGGAACTTATTTGACAATCAGCCAGTATCATATAGCAAGGTACAAAGAGTTAATATAAAAACTCTCTTGAGATAATTTTATTTTATTAATAAAAATATATATAATAATAAACAGTATCATGTTTTTTGTATGTTTCTGATAACATTTGTTATGCTAAAAGAAAATAGAAAACTAACCAGTGAATTCTGCGTTGATTCAAATATCCAATTTGGGGGTAAGCAAGCATCATATTCATTAAGCCTCATCATGTTAGGCGTTGCTGCAGTGGTTCCTGTAGCAGATTTTTACAGGAAAGAGTTTCTAGTCTCACACCCAACTGGTTTTGAATTCATAGTTCCTAGACTTGGTTGCCAACAAAGGCATGAAAGCCTAGTCTGATCTGCTATTTAACCTGTAGCTGGGGGAAAAGGGATAGATTTATGCCTTTCCCAAGGGCATTAGTACAAAAGAACAGAACAGGCTAGGCCAAAATTTGTACAAGGTAGAGTGCACAGATATAACACTAATAACAGAAATGGGGAGTTATACTTTAAATTTAGACAGAATGCAAACCCACTGATCCTAGGCAGGGGATGGAGTGACATTTTGAGCCTAGTTAGAGTGTACAGCTACTATAGTAAGCAGAAGGATTTGGGAGTTATATTTTGAATTTAGACAGCATATAAAGTGACTGATCCTGGGCAGAGGTTGAAGGTTTGACATTTTGAGCCTGGGCAGAGTACACAGATACTATACTAAGCAGAGAAATGAGGTGTTATAGTTTGAATTTAGACAGAATGCAAAGTGACTGCTCCTAGGTAGAAGATGGCGGTGTGACATTTTTAGTTTAGGCAGAATGCACAGATACTATACTGTGCTAAGCAAAGGATTGGGATGTGATACTTTAAACTTAGAGTGCACAGGTATTATACTGAACCCAGGTGAAGGACCAAGGAACAATGTTTTGGTTATTGATAGAGCACACAGCTGCTCCAATTCTAATCAGAAGTGCTCTAAGTCTTGTATGAATAATTCTGTCATTTTTTATGGGTATTATAGTAGTTAATTTAATTAAACAGTATTTTAATAAAAGTTTGAAATGATCTTATTTTTGTTCAGTTGTCTAACAATAGAACCATTTCTATATAAACATAATAGGAATAGATAGTAATTGAAAAAAAAAACTTAATTGTGTATGGACATGTCAAATTCAAATTCCATCAAAGGTTGTTGCATTTACTTTCACACAAATACACCAGCTAAAGGCTAATAGCAGGACAAACTGAGCTCTCTAACTTTGGTTGGAAACCAGTCTAGGAGAAGGAAAACTCTTAATGCAAAACCAGTTTGACTTGGTGTTAGCAACCTATAAAAACTAGTTCTTGCAATGGAAACCACAACAGCAACACCAAGTACGGTGAAGCTGTAGACCTATATTCCATTGGGGATCTACAGGTTCAATACTCATTGATACAACTTGTACAATGTAGATTTTTGTCTCACTGTAAGGAAAGGGATTTTTATTCCATTTTGTTTTTTCCAAAGCTATGGAAATGAAGCTCACCTATTCAGCACACATTTCTGAACAACACATTTTGCAATTTCCTGCTTAGTTATTTTTATAAGGAAAATAGCTGAATTAATTGGCAAGAAAGCGCTCAGAGAAATTGGCAAATAATTAAGTGGTGAAAATGGGTGAAGATTTGTGAAAGGATCCAGTGAGAAAGAAAACTAGAGATAAAAAGAAAAAAGGAAGGACATATACAGAGTGAGAAAAAGGAAAAAGAGGAGCATTAAACAGAAAAAAAGAAAGAATTGAGAGAGAGAGAGAGAAGTAAAAAGACAAAACAGCAGATTAAATAAAAGAAAGTGCAAAGAATAAATGGCAAAAAGAAAAAGAAGGATACATAGGGAGAAGGAAAGAGAAAAGAGAAGCATTAGAAAGAGTAAAAGAGAAGGTCGATAGAGAGAAGTAAAAAGACAAAAACAGCAGGTTTAAAAGAATAAAGTGAAAAGAGAAAGAGTAAATGACAACAAAAAAAGAAAGGACACATACACACAGAGAAGGAAAAGAAAAAGAGAAGCATTAAACAGAGTAAAAGAGACGTCAGAGAGAAGAGAAGTAAAATGACAAAAAAATAACATGCTGAAAAAAAAAAAGAGTGAAAAGGGAAAAAAGTAAATGGCAAAAAAGAAATGTAAAACAAAAAATAAAATTCCTCATACCAAAGTTAGCAATGATTGTTATTGCTTTAATTACAGCATAATTAATTAAGCTAATCTGATTATTTGTCGATATCCTTTACTGGGAAAAATTAGCAATTTGGAGTTGTTAAAATATTTTTTCAAGTTGTTTTCTTTATTTTTTTCTTTGGTGGAGGGGGGTCTCTCAGAAATAACTTCAAACTTCTGTGAAATTATTTAACAATTGTTTTACCAATGTTGTCAAAAGCGACAGTATATTTAAGTGGCCTTACAGTCAAATCACACTGAAAACACCAGTTCTTGTTCTGTGACACATTGTGGTGGTCACTGCACCAGATGTAACAGTCCCTTTTCCATTATCATGGGACCAAAATGACCTAAACATGATATAATCAGCAATTCCAGTCATTCTATACTTAATGTAAACTTTAGCTGATAATCCGAATTTCCAGTATTACAATTCATTGAAGTATGAGTGAATTGGGCGTGGCTATTTCTGTTGTTTGTCTCCCTCATTGGACCTGTGTCCTCTAGTGTACCTGCTGGGATGAATTATGTAGTGCATCTTTTTATTTACTCCAATTGGTAGGTGATGTTTTGATCTTAGAAACTTTCTTAATATGGTCGGCCTTCCTGAAAGGTGGAGAATTTCTAGCAGAAATAACAAACTGTTGATAAAACTATCAACAATTTATTAATGATGTGAAAATATAAAAGTTGCAACCATCACAACCCATGCAGTTCGACTTCAGTAAATACTTTTCTCCCCTTGAGGCATTGAGAGATATCCAATAGTCACAATGCAGGTGTGTTGTCAACTTAGCTGCTGCTAGAATTTTGACAAAAATGTTTGACAGTGTGGTCTCAGAAACTACCTAACCTGAACAAGTAAAGTGGTTTGTGTGTGCTTATAATGATAACTGTCTGAACGGGGCTTTGATTAATTAGACATCCACACAAGCCGCACATGGTAACAAAGAACTTTCTATTAACCAGATATTTTTGTAAGTTTCCTGTCTAAGTCTGCCATATATGATTCTAAAATAACATTTCCTAATTCTGTCTGAGTTTTGCAGAAATTTGGCAAAGACAGTAGCAGACATAGTGAACAAGAAACCGAGACAAATGGCAGAAATGGAGAACAAGACTTGCCTTATTCTTGACAAAAGAGAGTTTGTCTTTGTCTGGCATGTTGGACTTCAGTTTGAGAGAAGGCGAGTGTGTCATTCCATCAAAAAGAGACCCTTCTTTGTTGTACCACAAGAAACTGGGTCATTAACAACTTTACATAATATTAGTGTAGTTTGACGGAATTGGGGAGGGATATCTGAGTATGTTGGTGCTCGATTCTTGGGTGCCTGTATGTCTAGGCAAGTGATTGGCAAATGGCAATTATAAGTAGACCATCTTGGAGAAGTGAGTGAGTTCTTCTACTGGGGCACATCGTATGATATGTGCAGTTATGATAGAATGAATGAACAAAGTGGATACAAGGCAGAGAACAATGATAAATACCAAGAAACCGGTGTAGTGGAAAGAAACACCCAACCTGAAACTGTGTCCTACAAGAGAGTTGCTAATTTCTTGTGACTACGAAGACATTAATTATGACTTCCTTGGGGCTGTGGGGCAAGGCTGGGAAATTCAATTATACAAGATTTTACTGAATCTCACTTGATTTATTTTAGGTTCAGATCTTTCTAATGCCTTCCTTTTTTATCAGGTTCCATATATATATATATATATATATATATATAAAAGAAATATGTTGTAGTGGTTCCAACGAGAGAAAAGTATGTATATTAAAAAAAGAAGAGAGGTGCCGCAAACGTTTTTTGGTTGTAATGTGGATTTATTTAGAAAAAATATTATGCTTTGTTTTAAACAAGCATAATATTTTTTCTAAATTAAAAAAAACGTTTTTCTCTTCTCTTTTTTTTATATATATATATATATATATATATATATATATATATATATATATATATATATATGTATGTATGTATATATAAATAAAAAGAAAGAACAGTAAGATATATAATCCAGTGTTCTTATAGATATTTTTATTTTTACAAAATAGTGCTCAATGTAAATTTACAGAGCATTAATTTTAAATGAATTAATTTATAATATATATATATATTTCCATGTAATATCACTACCTCTTTGCTTAGGATAACTAGGTCTCTCAATACGTGAAGTCACCAAACGATGATTCATTCACTAATATGACTCAGTCAGGATCACTGCCCTGCTACAGTTCAATCGCCAAGGTTAACCAACATTAAGCCTGGTCAGTACTTAGATGAAGTACCACTTGGGAACACCAGGTACTGTAAGTGACCTCCTGCAATCCAAAATATATTTTAGCTTTAAATAGCCTACAAATGGTTGATAATCCATAAAAAACAAATCAATCATAAAGCATATTTAAGTAAATTTTCTATTTCATTATGTTTATTTGTGTATTTCATTAATAAATATCACAGTTTACTTAAACACTTCATTATAAATTAAACTGAATAGAAATTTATGGGATATCCACTTTGTGGAATTTTATCTTGTGTGTTCTTAGAATTTCTTGAATCTGGTCCTTTCCAAAATATTTTACTTAAATATCAATATATTTCTTATATAGTGATGATGTTTTATTAGCATTTATATATATAAATATAAATATATATAAATATATATATATATAACCCGTATATATAAATAGCCGAGAAAAATAACAGCACACGTGGCCTGACGATTGCATATAGCATGAAACAGACTGTCGCCTCTAAGTGTTGACTTCTATGTTCACTTTTATATTTACACACGCTCTATCTCTGATATTGAGCACTTTATCCCATAAATATAGCACACCTTAAGACTATATTTCTTTATATATATATATATATATATATATATATATATATATATATATGAATAAAGACAAAATGAAAACTTATCTTAGCCGACACATTTCATCCTCTGAAGGACTTTATCAAGGCAAAAATTATTGCCTCAGAGGCACAAAATTGATTGGCTAAGATAAAGTTTCCTTATGTCTTTATTCATATTGTCCTTTTACAGACATACTCTATCAAAGGTTTTTAAACACACACACACACACATATATATATATATATATATATATATATACATGGATTCAACTGATCTCCTGAGTTTTAAAGTTAAAAGTTCTTTATGTTATTTTTATTTTATTTTTTCTCATGTGTATTGAGCACTTTTTAATATTACTGTTTCCTGGTCTCATTCAACTCTAACTATTAACCTTTTATGTTTATATATATATATATATATATATATATATATATATATATGGGATTAATATGAGTAAAAGTTTGTCACTTAGCTGATTGATGTTACCTTCAGCATCCTGATTCCAAAGTTTTGTAGTAGGCAAACCTCTCCGTCTACTCTTCAGAGGGTATCAGCAATTTACTGCTTATATTCTTTCTATTTTTTTCCTTTTGATACATTTAAAATTTGCATAAGATTTTTTTTCTGTGCTTTTTGTGTCTGTGTGTTACATAGAAACAGGTTTGATTAAAAAAAAAATGATAGGTCTGTCTGTTTAATTTTTATTATTTTTTTTCAAGTTTTAATAATTCAAATGCAATAGGACCAAAATTGTGGATAAACTGTCTGAAGATCATGTTTGTCTTGTTTTTTTATCACAATACACAACGCCTTATACAAAAATTGGACAAATATAAAAAATTAAACAAACAGACCTTATTGGTTCTTTTTAATCAAACCTGTTTGAATTAATACTTGCTGCTTAAATATACCTTATTCATATATATATATATATATATATATATTGAACAATAAAAATATATTAAAAAATTAAAATCTTCAGACACACTGGGTTGTAGATTAATATTCTTTCGTTTTTTTATTATCATTTCATTTAGATTCCTCAACTAGTTTCGGCCAAAATGGCCATCATCAGGAGAAGAAATATTTGGAAATGCTGGTAGAAATATATATATATATTATTATTGTTATTATTATTATTATTATTACTTTAAACATTATATTTAATGAATATATATTATTTGAAGAGACATCCCTGTTTTTAAACAGTATCATTCTATGTTTACTGCCTTTTGCATTTGAAAGTCTTAATAATGAAAATATATCTTCTGGTAGGTTTCAAACATGTGTCCCCTTTGTAGTGAAAACCACCATTACACTCACCATGTTTTTAGGCAACTCAATCTCTGTCATGGGTGGACACAGGGTTCAAACCTTGCCAGAAGGCATATCTTCTTTATTAAGACTTCAAGTGCATAGGCTAGTAGACATAAAATTACATTGAATGGGTAATAATTCAGATAGAAAGTAGCTGTACTAATATGCACAAAAGCAGTTCATATAAGATTTAGCTTGCCAGAAGGCACATTATTTTTTATTAAAACTCTTAAAAGCCCAGTCCAGTAGACATAGAATTTCATTATTTAAAAATACAAGGATGTCTACTCAACTACATGTATATCCACTAAATATAATGTTTAAATAAAAAACAAAAAATGTCAGATTTGGAATAAAATTCATGGTTAGACATCAAAAAACATAAGGAAAATTACTTCCTTTTAATAATATGTGAAGATATCCATTCTTTGCCTGAAGAAGGTCACGAGACCAGAAAAACTAGTAGAAAAATTATGGAAAATAAAAAATATATATATATAAAATAATCCACATGATAAAAAAAAACGTTTCTCACTTCTTTTAAAATATATATAAATATATATATATATATGTATATATATATATATATATATATATATATATATATATATATATATATATATACACACATATATATATAAGATATATGTATACATATATATAAGATATATACATATATATATACATATATACAAATATATAAGACATATATATATATAAGATACATACATATATATATACATATATATGACATATATATATATATATATATATATATATATATATACATATAGATACATATATACTTATATATAGATACATATATACATATATATATATAGATATATATATATATAGATAGATATATACATATATATATATACATATACATATACATATAGATAGATACATACATATATATATATATATATATATATATATATATATATATATATATATATATATAAGAATGTGTATTGTTTTTCATTAAGCTTGTAAATAATACTATTAATAATTAAAACAGTATGTATTAATAAGCACAGAGGCAGCTCACACAAGATCTAGCTGCAGTAAGTGAGAAGCACTTGTTCCTGCAGGAAAGCAAATTCAGTTGATGTTAAGTCAATCTGTGCCCTTGCACACATGTTCCTCCCATGTGATCAAATACACTTTGTACACAGGATTAAGTTATGCATGAATGCAATCATACTTAGCTATTTGTATTACATGTTTAGCAGCTATGTTGTATGTTTGGTAAAAGGGGAAAAAATAAAAGAAAGTGAAGCATGTGTCAGCGTGCTGTGTGAACAGAGGAGTAAATTATGAAAACTTTAAGAGAAGTGGCTCACTAATGCATTCATAAATATACTTTTATCAATAATGTATTCAAGTATATTTTAGGCTTTTTGAATCCATTACATTCACTTACAGGCTAATACCCTTGTGAAAAGCATTAATCTTCTTCTTCTTCGCCCTTCTCCCTCCAGCTATGGGTAAATAGCAGGACAGACTGGATTCTATAGCCTTGGGTGGTAATTGGTCTAGGAGAAGGACAACTCTGAATTCAAAACCTGTGGAGGGTCATTTGGGGGCCTTGTGGCATGTTGTGCACCAGGTCTCTGTATTCATCCCTTTATAAAGTGTGGTTGGTTCTGCATAAAGCCTTCACCACTATAATCAAATCATATGTTCTGGTGTCTGGACTGTTGGTTCCTAGGAACTGAGCTGCTTAACTCTCATACATTGAATATGACAGAAAAGCCCACCATATATATATATATATGTATATTATGAAATGGACTATGTCTAACAATTATTTTAATATATTTTCTGTTTGTACGTTAATTATAAACAGCACATTTTCTTAAATAATTGTATCTATGAAAATAACGTATAAACACAAAAATATATATATATATATATATATATATATATATATATATATATGCATAAATTATTATTATTAATGAGGTTTTCTAAGATTTGCCCTTTTTGGTTTGTGTCCCTACACCCGTAATGTCACTGTTCAAATCACTCTGTAGGATGAAAGCTCTGGAAGCTTTTCTAGCAATCTGTTCATCTCACTTTCATTTTTGAGATCATATGGCTGAATATTTATTGAGCAAATGTTAACTAGGTTCTAGCATCCGGTTCACACACCTCCCGGTCTTTTAAACAAGAGTAGAGGCATTCATTCTTTATATAACCCCAATTTAATGTCATAAGTTTAATGTCTGGGCTTAATTTTATAAAACCTCTTCCTTTTAAGGTTAATACCGTCCACCCTCCCCTGACCACTGACCACTGTCTTGTGCATTACATCTGACTGAAACATTGAAATGAATAATTTCTGTATTAATTTTTCAACATCTGTCACAGTTAAATTTCTAAATCTGACATGAACTCAGTCTGTATACTGGGGTTGAATAAGACTGACAAAGTTTTTGTCAGTTGAAATAGATCTATACCTCATATGAGGTAATTTTTGATTTTATGGTTTACTACTATTTATTTGCTCTGTATAATAAATACATTGAGCTCTTTTTATGGATCAGTTTTAATATTTTATATTGCTAGGATCCACTTGGATTATATACCAATGGATTTGTTACATTTACTATAGTAAGGTTCACTTTTTACAAAGCCTGAAGGCCACTTGTGGAGGTTTATGTTAGGAGTCAATTTGTGTATATAGGAGCAGAAGATAGCAGTTAACCGTAGCCTTGAACAGGTTAAGATTGAGGTCATCAGGGAAGCATCCTTTTAGGAGTTGGTTCCACAGAGTAGCAATTTGTGGGAAGAAAGTGTTAGAGTGGAACTTACTTCTCAGTGAAGGAATTCGGAAGGAATGTGGTATATATATATATATATATATATATATATATATATATATATATATATATATATATATATATTGTAGTGATTTTGTAACATATTTATGTTATAATTTTTTGAATAAATTATACACACACACACATATATGTATGTTTATAAATTTAAATTTCGTAACAGTTAATTTTCAATCAGCACCTGAAGATTATGCTGTACATGAAACTCAGATTTGTGCTGCTACCAGTGAGGAAAAAAAATGTATATCTATTATTAGTATTTAATTTATAGCTCTGTTATTCTACATCAAGCACTATTTTATTAACACCAGCACTCAATGTATGATATTATATATACATATATATATATATATATATATATATATATATATATATATATATGTAGTCATCCACAGACAGGCTGTTTCATAGCTTATTAGTGTGACTAGACACGTGATTACTTCAGTATATACTTATATATATATATATATATATATATATATATGAGAAGCACTTCTTCCTGCATATTGATTTCTAATAAAGTGCTAACCAGCACCTGATAATTGAATCATGCATGAAACTGAGAGTTGTGCTACTGGTGAGGAAAAAATGTATATTTATTATTAATTAACTGAATATTGTGGCATAATACAGCATATTGTGGCCATGTTCATAGTTGATATTATTGAGTGTTAGCTTTTTCTTTTTATTAATAATGCTTCCATTATTTTTAGCCCTTTTGTACATGTGGATGAAACTATTATATTTGTATTATCAACAAGTATGTTGTGGATAGAGTTTGGTAGGTCTCCATGTGTATTTAAATGACACCTGAGCTGTGGTCATAGAACTGTAATGTTCTTGTTAGGGATATTGTATAGCATAACTCTAGCTACATACATAAAACAATCCATACACTCAGTTAAAAGTAAAAATAAAATCATCCTTGATGATGGCTAAAAGTATAGCTGAAAATTGCTTGGACATCCAAAACATTTGGGCAATTTCTACATAATTCATGTCCAGAAAAAGAGAAAATTATAAGAACACAAGAAAAATTAAATAAAAAACTTAGTCATGGTATTTTGTCAGTACTTTTTAATGAAACTTGTATAAAAGAGGGATTGCTGCCCAAATACACAAGTGTGTGTGTGTGTGAGAATATTTGTATGTCATATACAGTTTTATGCAAAAATTTTTGATCCTCAAGATTCTTTATACTGGATTTGATTTGATGACGTTTATCTGCAAACAAATTTATCATCAGTAAAACCAGTTTAATCTATGAATTGATATTAAATAAGAGGAAGAATTAGTATTATTAATTATTTTATTTCCATAATTACCAACAATAATTTTGCATAAATATTCAACACCCAATAAAAATAAAAATTTTGCTGCAAATTAGGCCAGAACAAAAGCTATAATTGAGTCATGTGATTTTGTAGTGCTCAACATTAATTTAGACAGCTTGTATACTTATTCCACAAATTCAATGTTCATTCATTTTTAATTCCTGGCATAAAACTAAAGTGTCCTTTGAGGACTTGAAAGAGAAAATGATCAAGGCTGCTATAATCCACTGCAAATTAGAACACTTTGTGAATCCCTCTACATGTTGGCCAGATGTGAGAAAGTAAAACTCAGAGTAAAAAATTTGTCTTCTGTGTATGACATCTGGCTCACAAAATAAACCCCTGCAAAAATGTTGCTGCCCAAAAAAAAACAGATGAATCTGGGAGTCACCAGGTTTGCTTAAAAGAAAGCCCCTCATAAATGACTGACACAGAATGTACCCAACAAACCACTGTTGACAGCAGTGGGCTCTCAACATCATCACTGTGATTTCAGTCAACTAATCAAACAGACATATCCACTCAAGATTCACCCTCCTCCAAACACCCACACCATGCTCATTCTACTGGAACCCTCTGTATTGGCAAGGTCATATTCGTGAATGTTGTAAAATATGCCAAGCGCATGTTGAGGTTGGAGGAAAAACCTAACCAAAAACTACAGGATAACAGGCAGAGAAGAGGGAAAGAGATGGAATGAAACAAAACAACACTGCCTCAGAAACCACAGCATGGCTGGTGGCACAAACTTCAAAAATGTCTAAGGGAATGACTTCATAAGAAACTGAGACTTGCCAATTGCTCACTGCTGACTGTTGGCTTTCCTGTCACATTTATGACAAAGATCTAGATTTGGACAAGTTGCAGAGAGGCCTGTATCTAAACATGCCAAGCTGCCTTGCTGTCAACAGGTGAAAACCCAGAGGTAATACATGTGATTCAAGGCCTCTTTTGCATCTGTACTGACACACATTTGCCACAGTGATTTCACCTAACTCTTCACACTTGCACCCTCTATGTCGGTAACATTAGATTTGTGGCTTTACTCATCCATTTCAGGCCTCTCACATCATCATCATCACCGTGATCTCAGCTACTGACCTGCCAAATAGACCAACTCAATCCCATCCACACACCTCACTGGTGTCAATTTTGACCTAGAAGATAGGCATATCAATCCTGCCAACAACACTCAACTTGTGTTACCAGCTGTGTATACCTTGTGAACTCATACTGGTGAATTCATATCAGATAAGTCCTTTTCACACAGCCATGTATATTGGCATTGAGTGTAATATATATATTCTGAAAACTGATCAATACATACTGTTTTTATTCTTTCTTTTGCAACCATACATATGGATATAACAAGGCTTATCAGTTTTATAAGAAAATTTCCAAGTACTTTAACCTACTCCATTCCACTGTTTTATCTATTGTTTCTAAATGGAAAGAAATTGGTACTGTATCAACACTAGCACAATCAGGCTATCCAAGGAACATTTCAACACAAGGGATGGATACAATCATAGAAATAGTTTCAGTTAACCTGAAATCAAGTACAAAGTGTATCCAGACAGATGTGAAAAACATCGGAATATCTGTACAAATTTCAACAATATGTAGACGACTAAACCAACAAGGATTTCTTGGATGGGTTGCATGAAAAAGCAGCTATTGAAGAAAACTCATAAAAATTTTGAATATATATTGTGAATGTCTGGAAAATCAGATGTCAAAATTACTACAACTGGAAGAAAGAGAATAAGAGAAAAAATATAAAATGAATAATGAGAGAGTATAAAATGACAAGAAAAACAAAAGAAAGGAGAAATAACCACAACATTCTACATGAGCATGCCCTACACACAGACACACACAGACACTATGAAAAGAAAAAAATCAATCTTGCATCAATGAAAAGTGCATATATAAAAGAAAATAAAAAATATAGACAGTGAATTGCTGATAACCCCCTGACAAGTGGATGGAGTGATTGCTGGAGTGTCCATCTATGAAACTCTGGAGTCAGGATGCTGAGGTTAAGACCGATCAGCTAAGTGACAAACTTTATATTTGTATTAATTAACCAAATGGGTAAATACAAGTAGATGAAAGAGTGAGTGATCATACATCATTTCCATATTTTTCAACTAATTTTTTACTGATTATAAGTGTGTGTGTGAAATGATAAAAATATAGTTTTAAGATATGCTATATTTATGGGTAAAAGTGCTCAATATCAGATATAGTGTATGTAAATATAAAAGTGGACACTGAGGTCAACACCAAGCAGCAAAATTATGTGTTGTTTTGGCTTAACTATTCATATACTGGTCAATGGTGCATTATGGGTAGCAATATCTATTGTATTATTGTAACTGTTATTGGGTAGGTGGTAACAGATATGTTTCAAATTATTCTAGAGGCTATTAGGTATTGTGAATCCAAATGTTGTTATTTGTAGCTATTTTATAGAAATACAAACCCCACATGCAGATACATATGCCCAATCAAAAAGGAACAAGATAAATAAGTAAAATGATTCTAGAAAGAATTAACTCAGAATTAAGGATGAATTTAGAAGTAAACCAATGGAAAAACACAAAAACAAGTATAGATTGGTTTTGTAATGTGAAAACATACATAATTGTGAATTTATAGAACAGGATATAAAATGATACACAATAGATATTGCTACCTATAATGCACCATTGACTAGTATATAAGTAGTCAAGCAAAAGCATAACACACATGGCACAAAGATTGCATTTAAGCATGAAACAGACTGTTGCCATTCAGTGTTGACCTCAGTATCCTCTTATATATACATATATATATATATATATATATATATATATATAAGGGGACAAGGCTGGGCTAGTATCACACTTAAGAAAGCACAAATGAAATATGTTTTTCCTTTACCTCATTTTCTCCACAATAGCCCCTGATAGCATGCATAAGTGTAAAATGAAAGGCACCATGCAATGCTGACCCCCTTTTATCGTTCACAATAGAAGAGTCCACCACACACACACACACACATATATATATATTTGGAGAAAAATGTATGACAACATGGCAAAAGTTTTCGTGTGATGCATTTTGTCCTTTAGGACTTCATCAGACTAAATTTGTTACATTGGCGTGACTACACATATGCATGATGAGGGATGCTGGGAATTTTACTCCTATCAAAGGAGAAAACAATTCACTAAGACAAAAATGTTTAGAGACTGCCTTACATCCTGGCTCTTACAACATTTCACCATTTCTGGCAGATCTTCTATTATCACAGTGGGGGATATCTAATAACAAAAGTAATGGAAGCAAAATGAAAAAGAATCTAAAAAAAAATTTTAATTTAAAATTCCCAGCATCTCTCATTTGTGTGTATATGCACCAATGTAGCAATTTTAGTCTGATGAAGTCCTAAAAGACGAAACAATTTACATGAAAACTTTTTCACATTGTCATACATTTTTCTCCCAATATTGTTCTTGATATAATAAAAATTTATATATTGTTATCTTCTATATATATATATATATTAAACATGTTTTACTGACAGGGTTTGTCTGTTCAATTTTTTATAACATTTTTTCAACTTCCGACTAAGTTGTTTTATACAATTAGTAAACTTTCCAAAGTCATTATCAAGAATTTTTGTTTGCTTATGAAACTATGTTTGGATAGTTCCAGCATTCCTTCATTTTCTGAAAACAATTTCAATTCTCTTAAATGTGATGTCATTCACAACAGTCAAGCTGTTTTGCCTATTATGGTGCAAAGTTATGAAAGTCATGAAACTTTCTATCCATGTGAAACTAGCTTTGCTAAATATGCCTTTATACTAGGTACTCTCATGACTGTATAGATGTAAAAATTTGAATTCTCAGAACTTATACACCCAAGAGTATATATATATATATATATATATATATATATATATATATATATTTTTTACATAGATATGTACTAAGTTTAAACTTATCTAGCACAAGATCATATCCTTGTAAGACTAGCTAATCTTTGTTATGTTCACATATAGACTGGTATGTATTTTGTCTATATAGGTGTAGGTTTTATTAGTATCATCATCATCAACATCATCTTGTAATTGTAGGGTGGATCTGAATGCAGAAGCCACACTAACTCTTTTCCACAACGGTCTATTAACGACACCCATCAGCAATTCTGGTACGGTCATACCTGTCCATTTTTTGACATTGTCAACCAGATTTTGTGTTGGCGCCCTCTCCTATGTCTACCTTCAATGGTGCCATGCATGCTGTCATGCAAGACCATCATGCAAGGCACCGTTGAAGGTTTATTAGTATTCAGACAAGTATATTTGCGTAAATTTGTAAGAATGTTACAGAACAAGGAAGTGCTAGGGACATTTTTTATCTTTATACCTGAGACAAAGCATGATGTCTTTGTAAATAGGATTGCCTGGATATGACAGTTCCTTAGATTAGAATGTAATTTTGCCCTCTTGTGTCAGCTGAGATCAGTGAACAAAAGTGTGAGATAAGAGCAACAAGTTGCCAGTAAGGTGACAAATAGAGAGAGAGTGGGGATAAAGTGAGAGAAGAGAAAAACAGATATTGAGGCTAAATTGACTGGAGTGAGATGATGAAAGAAAAGGAAAGAGAGAGGGACCATATGAAAAAGAGGGTGATTAAGAGAAAGCAAGAGAAAAAGAGAAGTACATGAAATAAGAGGGAGAGAATAAAAAAGATAGTGTAATATGTAATGAACTGACAAAGCTGGCAGGTAAAAAAGAAAGAAAGAAAGAAAGAAAGATATGAAAGAAAGATAAGAAATAAAAGAAAGAAAGAAAGAAAGATATTAAAGAAAGATAAGAAAGAAAGAAAGATAAGAAATAAAAGAAAGGAGGAAAGAAAGATATGAAAGAAAGATAAGAAAGAGAGAAAGAAAGAAAGAAAAATGGGAAAGAAAAAAGAAAGAAAAGGAAGATAAAATGAAAGAAAAACAAAGAAAATTGAAATTAATGATAAGAAAGAAATATATGAAAGAAAGAAAGACAAAAAAGAAAGAGAAAAAAGAAAAAAGAAAGATAAGAAAGAAAAAAGAAAGAGATAACAGTAAACGTGTATTTCATTTCATGTGTGCATATGTATGTCTGAGTGTCAGATGGAAAGAAAGAGAAAGGGCCAGATAAATGAATGTTTGTGATTGTACACAAATTCAGAGATGGATAAAGAAAAAGAGGAGGAGTGGATTTGAAGAGGGAGGCAGTCAAACAAAAAGAAAAAAAGGAGTATAGAAAAGTATATTAACAAAAGAAAAGGACTGAAAAAGGGAGAGAAAGAAGAAGAGCCAGAATCACAGAGAGAGAGAAAGAGAGAAAGACATAGATGAAGAATATACAAACAGAAATTAATACCTCCTTGCACACACACACACATGAAAGATGTTTAAAAGAAAAGTTGCTGCCCAGATATACATTAATATATATATATATATATATATATATATATATATATATATATATATATATATATATATATATATATATTGGTGTGTGTGTGTGTGTGCGTGTCTGTGTGTGAGAGAGAGAGTTTAAAGTCAGTCATCCAGTTTGTATATGAAGCTGTATATAAACTGCATCTCCAGGACAGGTACCTGGTAGGTGAGCCTTGTCGGCAAGTATATGTACATGGTATTGAAGATACATTTCTTCTAAAGAGAATGTGAATATCATTCCTGGAATTTGGCTGCCAAATAAAGATTCCTTCATGTGTTGCAAGATTTTTCACCCATTCAGTAGACATTAACATCAAATAAAAGCTAAACATAAATAATTCTGCAAGTAAAATTTTCAGAAATGAGACAAGCATGTGTCCTGACATTTTGAAACTCTAACCAAAATTATTGACTATCTCAACCAATAGAAGTTCCATGGGTGCTGACATTTAATATGATCCATTAGTGCCAGCTCCTGATTATTTCTCACTCTTTGCCTTTTTCTTCTAATTGTTACCCTTACCCTTTCCAATCTTTATTGCCTGTAAATGTTTTTATAAAAAAAATCTAATAATGGTTTCAATAGAAAGATTTCTAATAACGGTTTGAAAAGAAAGGCATATAATAATGGTTTGACTAGAAAGACATCTAATTATGGCCTGAATAAAATGGCATATAATAATTGTTTGAATAAAAAAGCATCAAATTATGGCCTGAATAAAAAGGCATATAATAATTGTTTGAATAAAAAAACATCTAATTATGGCCTGAATAAAAAGGCATATAATAATAGTTTGAATAGAAAGGCATCTAATAATGCCTCTAATAAAAAGGCATCTAATCATGCCTCTTATAGAAAGGCATATAATAATTATCTAGATAGAAAGGTATATAATCATGGTTTGAATAGAAAGGTGTGCATAATAATGGCCTCAATAGAAAGGCATATAATAACGGCTCAAGTAGAAAGACATATAATAATGGTTTGAAAAGAAAGGTATATAATAATGGTTTGAATAGAAGGGCACCTAATAATGTTTTGAATAGAAGAGAATCTAATAATGTTCAAATAGATTATTTCTTAAATTTTAAAAAGAAAATATCTGAATAATTTGTGTTTCCACCTCTGAAGTGCATTTTGAGTATTTATGTTAAAAATTGATTGTTCCTTAAGGTTTAAAAAGAAAACATTTAAATAAAGTAATACTTTATTTATTTAGTAATTCTAAATTTAAAATATACAAATATGAACCCAATTGCCTATTTCTGAATCAAAGTTAAATGGTAAACAACAAGACCTAGATTTAATTCAGGTATCTCTGTAGAAGACAAGATTTTAATGAGTATCCTGTTCACTATTGCATGCTATCTGAATTTAATAAACAAAGTAATACTGCACAGGCATTGAAGAGTCTTTATGTCATGTAGCCAGATTCAGTGACTGTGTACAATTATTATTTATGGTTTAGAAGTTTAAAAAAATGGTGACTAATCTGTGGAAGCTTCATCTCTGTGGTGGGGTGGGTAAATGATCTTTTTAAAGATATCTTTTGAAATAGGCTTTTTATTAAAGCCCCTCAGATTTAGTAAAAAGGTATAATGCATTAATGTTCAGCTATACGGGATCATCTTTAAGCCAGTTGAAAAGAAAACAAAAAAGAAAATTTAAGTTTCCCATGAATCTTCTAAAGTGCAGTGTATGTGTGTCCATCCGTTTTTGATGTCGGCGAATCATAAACAACATGAAGTAACTTGTAAGTAACTACTGTAGATACACACGATTAAGAATTAAATAACTCATTTAAAGCTAAATTTAAAACAGTGAAATGTTTCACAGTAAAAAACAATTCTTTATTAAAGGTTTAACTTTAATTTCATTTTTCATTGCTATTGCAATGGATATCATCTAATTAAACGGTAAACCGTAATTAAAACTTAGGGCACAGTACGTTGCTCATGTTTTTTTCTTTTTCTAGCACATGTATTGTGATGTATTTGGAATATTACATAGTTCAGGTTCCCTAATGTCTTTTAAGAGTGATTTTATGTGAAGGGATCATAAAGAAGGGTGGTTTTAAATAAAAGAAAATAAAAATTGCATGCAAAAGCAAAATAAATATAAACGAACTATGGAGATCGGTTGCATTATGCCAAATTAAGATGTCAAATAAAGATAAAATAATTTTGTTTTTATTATTTCTAAATTCTTATAACATTTACGACGTACATAAGACTCTGAAGGTAAAAGGCCAAAGGCCTGAAAGCCATCTGCAGGATCTCTAGCCTGAAGTTTTCCCAAAGGACGGCTTCTGGGCTATTTCTAGAATAAAATGCAATGTCTGACATTTTGCAAGACCAGGAATTAAAAATTTTGCTTCCTTCACCAGGTTTTTCCAGGTGATAAAAATCTTTTTTTAATGCCATGTTCATAATGTAGGTGATCATGGTTCGCCACAGATTTCTTTACTTTAAATATCTGTTGGTTGGTTGATTTTCTTTAGCAGCATATCAACCTCTATGGGTTTTGTAGAGGTCTGTTAGTTGGTGTGACCTCTCAAATTTATATTTACGTAAAATACCACAAAATATGAAACAGTAAGAAGGAACACAAAAACTGTTTTTACAATAACAAACAATATTCATATTTAATTTATGTATGTCAATGATATACAAGCATAATTAATAGGAGTTAATTCCCTTTGACTGGAATTAAAGTCTTTAATAAGGAAATATTTTTATCTGAGCTCATAGAACTTGCCGCTCAAAATGTTCACTGTGAGAGAGTTGAAAGAATTCTGGAAAGCTGAGAATATGTTGATAAACTTTTAGCTTCAGATGAGTTGAAAGAGTGAATGTTCTGTAATGTTTGTAATTAAGTTTTTGTTGCTTGTAATGTTCTGTAATGTTTAAGTTTCTGTTGCTTATAATGCTCTGTAATGTTCCATACATACGTGTATGTGTGTATGTGTGATGGCATTTCATAGTGTTCGCCCGAACTGGGTCGAAATGCTTTAAAGTCCTACATTGTTGGTAGGCAAGAGAAATTAAAAGAGGAAGAACAAACTTGTGTCTGGTATTTTTAATAAATGTAGTCATGTGATAGGCTCTAAAAGGCATAGACAGATTTTTGACAGAATTGTATTTTGTTCGGGTCAGGAACTAGATCAATGTTATTCAGACATAGTTGAGAACATGACTTAAATATTAACTGACCAATGAGAAGTGAGAAAATTATCAAGGCTCTGTGATCCATTTTTTGCACATATTTTTGTAGTCAAAAACAAGTGGTAGCAGAATGCTATAGGTTATTTAATGCTGAAATCTTAAATATTTTGAACACAATTTCATTGCTTCAACTAAATATATTTTGAATGCAATTGTATGCCTTCAACTACAGATAAAATGTATTGCTGGTCATTTTTCTTTAAAATTATGTTGTTGGTAATTTTGCTATAAATGAGCATTGTTGGCAATTTCACTACAGATATATATTGTCAATCATTTTTTTATATAAAAATCTATTGCTGGTATTTTTATACTTTCATAGTGTTTTGTTTTTGTTTGGGGATGGGGGGGTAACTATTTGCCCATAGCTTGGACCCTAACATAGGCTACCACCTTGGATCAGGGTGGGCCTGGGAACAACAGCAATTAAGAGTTGGTTCCATGCTCCTTAAAACTTCAAATCTCCCAATCAGAAGCCTTGCTACCGGATGTAGTTTATCATCATACCCAGGACTATTTATTATCTGTCAGTTGTCATCACTTCTTGGAAAATATTGTGAAGTAGTTTCTTGTTGCCATTTTTACAGTTTTGAATTCAGAGTTTTCCTTCTTCTATACTGGCTGCCACTCAGGGCTTATTTTTAATGCCATGCCTCTTCAGGATAAAGGTAATCGTGACTCTCTATAGATTCCTTTACTTTATTATCTGTGAATTGTCATGTCTTAGGAAAGATAGTAGGATGGCTTCCTATTTTCTTCTCCACATTTTGGAATGCAAAGGTATTCTTCTTTTAGTTTGATTACTATCCAAGGCTTGAGAGCCCAGTTTACCCTGTGATTTATTCTACGGATAGAGGCAAGAGAACAAAATTATGCTTTTCAAAAGGGCATTAGTCCAAAATGAATCCAAAGTGAAAGCAACAGACTAAGAACTTGAACTTGGATTTTGTATGCTAAAATGTGCAAAAATAATGGTTACAACTCTTTGTCAATCCAATCCTGAAACTTAATCCACAGATGGTTTTATTACACATCTGATGGAACCTGTGGTATATCTAAGATATTATAGATATGGCATGTGACCTGGGCACCACATGAAGAAGACACCAATGAGCAATTTCTGTTAAAGTTAGACAAGGCATCTTTGGTTAGTAAAACAATAATTTTTTTTTAGATTGCCATGTCTCTTACACTAAACCGGATGTTGACTGCTCAATGATCCAAGGCAGAAAGCAAAAACATGTCTTTGCGCATCATGGCTCAATGCATGTTTTCGATATTAAATGATAAAATGAACTTTATATATTGACCAGTAGAAATAATTCCCATTTGTGATTTGGAGTCGATATGACGGATATAAATTCCTTGATTCAACACCACAGAAGACAGAGAGAGAGAGAGAGAGAGAGAGAAAGACCTGGCTGAGATGTTGACATGCAGAGGTTGGTCAAGAACACCGCAGACAGACTGAGACTGAATGCAATACTTTTCAACTTTCATCCTTTCGCTGCCACTGTCTTCACAAAACATCAGCCGACAGCCATGACCAATATTCTTTCTCTTTCTTTCTTCCTTCCTCATTCTGTTGCCTTTTAAAACAACAACGAGTAGTATGCTAGCTTTGTATATATGTAAATAAATACATTTATTTACCCAAAATATGATGTATATCTTTTTCCTCAAATTTACGTTTGCTGAGACGAAGAAGAAATTAACCTCTTCAGCAGAAACAACGGCAGCGACAAGTTCTGCCTTCCACGTTACTCATTCTGCATTTTAGCAACAAGATTTATGATCTGTTTTTGATTAACAAGGGTAAGAAGTACAAGGATGACCAGATTGTTAAAACATAAATTGTTAAGTGGAAATACATGAGCCAAGGAAAATACATGAGTCAAGGATCGTGTTCTGCCACATTTAGAAAGAGAAGTCACTGAAAATGCACAACACAAGACAACACAAGAATGCAAGTGAGTACTAATCCCGGTCATGATATCAACCAATCAGCCTCCTGATTTACATCAGCAAACATTTTGAGGCTATTATTGACAAGAAAGTTGTTGATCACCTCAACAGAAACAGCCATCTCAGTGACAAATATCATGGATTTTACTATTCTATGTTCACTGCTGATGTCTTAACTATCATTATGTATAGAATCAATATGGTGCTTGATAATAACCATATATTGAGAGAAAAAACTGATGGAAAATATGGACCTTTGTGCCCACAAAAAAAAATGAAGTGTCAAAAGGATGGTTTTTCCCTTGACACTGCTATTATTTTAACTACCTTCACTCCTCAGCAATGTTTATGATTTTAAAAAGGAATAATTAAAATTGTAATAAAATAAAATAGTGTTTATAAATATGTCCAAAACATATGAAAGTGAATTTACACATTGTCTTTGTTCTTGAGAATTGACAACAAAAATAATAAACACTATTGATTAGATTGTTTATTTACACTATTTATTATATTGTTTATTGGAATGGTTGACAAATATCAGTTAACTGCCAATTGATCCAAACTTTATAAAATGGTAAATAATAAGGATTTCTTTATAGTTGATTCACAAATTTTAATAATTTAGTAAATGTTTATAAATTTATGAATAAAAAATTGTTTTCATATATATTTCTTTATAAATGTGCAAATGATAAATATTGCATTGAATTAGTTCTAATTGTATTAGTTTTTAGAATGCTATAAATATAAAATTATTCTTGAAAATAAACAATCTAATAAATAAATAGTGTTTAATATTTTTGTTGTAAACTCTCAAGAACAAAAAAAAATTAAATAAATTCACTTTCATCATATGTTTAGGTTTTATTACAATTCTAATCATAACTTTATAAAACAATAAACATTTCCAAAGAGTGAAGGTAGTTAAAAAAAAAAAAAAAGTGTCATGGAAAAAAACTGTCCTTTTTACACTCATTTTTTTTCAGGCATGAAGCTCCAAGACTGCCCAACTGACTTTGAACAAATCTTGGATAAATTTACATCAGTATAAACAAGGAATGTTTAGTTATTATTGCCATCAGTGTTGTTAATTTTTTGTGTTTGTGAAGAAAAACTAAAATCCATATAAATCAACATTTGTTGAAATAAATGAATTAGATTTAAATTAAGTTGACACATCAAAACATTCTGTTCATTAATCAGTTTTCATACAAAATAAAAATAGCTTTTTAATGAAAATAATTAACAGGATACAATACCCCTACTGAGTGGATACTAACTTCAAATAAATTCATAGAGAAAGATAAAAATCACTCCATATTTAAAATATCAAATTATTAGTCTGCAAAGTTTCAGCTTTTAAGCATGTATAGTTATTTAGATATTAGACATTTTATGAAAGTAACACCCTTTCAAATAGAGTTAAGCCTCTTTCTGTTAAATATTTGCATGCATTTTTTTTATGTCTATTACTATGTCTACATGCCAGATATAAATAAAAGGGCAATTTATGAAGTGAAAGTCCAAGCATTCAGCATTGATAATATAAGTAGCCAGATGTAAACAGTCTAAAGTGAAGTCATTAAGAAATCTTTCTCTTCTTGTTTTCCAGTCAAGTTTGATCTTCAAAAATTTAAATGCAATATCAGTTGTTATCTTCTGTTTTCTTAATTCCTGTTTTTTTATTGTTCTCTTGCCTTAATACTATTTTACTTTTTCTCATATTCTTTCACACTGAATAAGCCCTTGCATCTTAGTGGCTTTATTGCCTTGCTTGAGTGAAATAATTAAAAAGAAAATTAATACTTTATTTGTATCTGTTCACAGTATATACAATATGAAAGACACAGCATTACACATAATCTAAATATTCCATACTGATTACAGCCAAAAATACTTTACTGGGAGCAAGCTGCCCGCATATGGATAGAGAATGACTTCAGTAAATATCCAAAAATAGGAAGGGGCAAAAGACAAGACAGATGTGTCTTCTGACCAGACCTATTCAACTTTTTGTGGCACACAGTGTCAATACTGATGCAAAAGAGGCCCCAGATTGTGTGTGGACATGTCTGTCAAAACCAGTTACACCTGGGTTTTCCCTGTTAGTAGCAGAACAGCTGAGCATATTCAGATACAGGCCTCTCTGCAATTTGTCTAGATCCAGGTTTCTGTCAACTGTCTCCTGTCAATAAAAGCAATGGGAAAATCAGCAATTAGCAAGATTTGATGGCTTGTGAAGTCAGTCCCTTGGACAGTTTGTTCCTCCTGTTTTAGGAGAGCAAAAATATTGTTGGATAAAAAATTACTAGAATTTATAACAGTTCATGGCTAAGGAGGAGACTCAAATTTCCCTGCTACACCACTGATTACATGAATTCTGTTGGTCTGCCAAAATGGATAATCTGACATATTTCTGGAACCAAGAGTGCCAGAAAATTATTGGTGTGTGGGATTACCCCACCTCGTCTCCCAGGAAAGTTTCTCTTAATGCCGATTAGGTGGCATTATATAAAGCTGTATAAAAAGAAAGGACATAAACATTCTTTCTCTTTTTTTCTCTCCTTACCCACAGGATATACTAATGTCTAATGTAGGCCTTAGAGAATGGAGAAAATCTAGATATTTATTCTCTCTTTCCAAGCACCCCATTAATGCATTTTATTCTAAAGAATCAATGTGTATACTGATACAAGCATGTTCTTTTAGATGCTGAGGATAATTTCAACCCAACTTTCTATTCATGTTGGATGAATGTTTCAAACAGTAAGTTATTTTGGTAAGAAAAAATGTTTTTTTTTTTTGTTTTTTGAATTTGAACCTCAAAATTTTGAAAGACGGAGCAAACCAAACAACTACAATTATGTTGTCCTGCTTAAAATCGCTATAATTACACTCTAAAATGAGGCCACTTAACTAGCATTTTGCAAATCAATATGAAAAGTTACAAATGAAAATTTATATTGAAATAAACAAATGCAAGTCAAATAAATCAATAACTCCAGACCAAATGGTATTCTCATCTTAATTTTGTCTCTTATTTGATGATGGCAATTAACCTCTTTATAGGAATATATAATTAAACCTTCAATTGCATGCAGTAGCATAGCTAGAGTTAGGTGGGGGTCCACCCTGGGTGACACATTTATGGGGGCGGTATTTTGTGTCTGCTGTATAAGCCTGTATTGATAATGAAAGTGGTTTTAATGTCAGGACACTTATTCACTGTTGAAGGACCTTTTCAATTTCCAGTAACTAAAACTATATGTACATATTTAAGCCATTATTATCTTTGCCAACCAATAAACCTTATCAATTGATATATTCAAGGCTGTTTTATCATTGTTGACAATGTGAACGGACCCAGGATGTGTTCTTTTAATGCCACAGCACCACTGTGGGAGACACACCTTGGTTGCTATCATATAAATTTCAGTTATTTTCCTTGACAGAAGTTTGTTTGACGGTATGTGTTGCGCTATTTTTCATCTTTCGGGCCTGTTAATAAAAAATGCACACACACACACACACACACACACACACATGCATGTATGCGCGTGCGCACACACACATGCATGTATGCACGTGCACACACACACACACACGCACGTATGCGCACACACACACATGCACACACACACACACACATGGGAGTGACTGTGTAATATACAGTGCAACCTCGATTTTTGAATGCCTCATATGTTGAATCAATTGGTTTTTGAATAGAAGAAAATTTGAGATGAAAATGCCTCGGTTATCGAACAAAATTTCGGTTCTCGAACAACACTACCAAACCAAGTTAACCTGAACAGAATAATCTTTGAGTTGACTGCCATGTTGTATACATTCGTGTATTGTGTTGCACTTTTTTTTCCCAAGTTTATTGTACTGTGATATTTTTTCTCTACATCAGTTCCTCTTCATAAAATAGTTTTAGTTGACAAACATTTTGTGTTACAAATGGCCTTCAGGAATGAATTAAATTTGTGAACCAAGGTTTCACTCTATTGTATTTTGAGAGGCTGAGGGTAGGGATATGGGTAGCAAACTCAAAGTCTGCCTTGGGCAGCACATACTCTAGCTATGCCACCAGTTGAATGTTAAGCCTATGCATAGAGATTATTAACAATGGTATGTCAGGAAAAATTCAGTAGAGCATAAAAATCATGCAATTTTACTTACATGACTCATTTAATGACAACTAAAATTTTCTCCTTTTGTAGTTTGGCTATAAAACTGCCGTGACGGAAATTCAAGTCATCCGCAGTTAATGGGTTAATTCTGTGAAATAGATGTCATTCAATATTGGCAAAGTATTATGTTGCTTAACTTATAGAAACAACCAGAAATTTACCTTACCACTGTTAGCAGCAATTCTTTCATCTTATTTATAATAATATTTATATAATATAGTAATTATTATTATTTATTAATTAATTATTGATTATTATTTATTAATTATTATTCTTATTTATTTATTTATATTGATATTTACGTTATTTATATAAACGATAAAGTTTGAAAGTAACAAGGGAAAAGGTCGAAGGGAGAGAACTCCGTCGATCTACACTAGTTTCTCCAGAAAACAGGAAATTAAGCATTTTTTTCACAATTTTTATAAAATTAAAAAGATAATAAAAAATTTAACTACTACAAAAAATTTGAACCATTTAAGTATTTAATGGACTATTACTAAAATAATTATATTTGAACTAATTAACTATTTAATGAACTATTACAAAAATATTAGAAGTCATTTAAAAAATTTCTTTATTCTACTTTTTATTTACCAGGTAGAAATTGGTTAAGTGAACATTGTATTTTTATATGTTGACACGCATAATATAGGCATGAAAGAAGTCTTGTTTGTTTGTTTGTTTGTTTGGGTTTTATGGCATATCAACCACTGTGGGTTATTTAATGCCAAATCCAGTTTATATGAATTTTAAATGCCTATTTTGTATGGAATAAAAAACATATAGCTGGCAACATTATTGTTTCAAAAACTTATAGCTGGCAACATCATTGTTTCAAAAACGTACAGCTGGCAACATTATTGTTTCAAAAACGCATAGCTGGCAACATTATGGTTTCAAAATGTATAGCTGGCAACATTATTGTTTCAAAAACTTATAGATGGCAACATTATTGTTTCAAAAACACATAGCTGGCAACATTATGGTTTCAAAAATGAATAGCTGGCAACATTATTGTTTCAAAAAAGTATAGCTGGCAACATTGTTTCAAAAACGTATAGCTGGCAACATTATTTTTCCGAAAACATTATCTGAGGCCTTGCTGTTGGATGTAGTTTATCGCCATACCCAGGACGTGGATGTAAGAAGTCTTGTCTATGTATGTTTATCCCACTATCTTTTGATAGTGTGTTCAATTTTTATCAACTTCATAAATTTAGTTCAGTAATAAACTTTGTGTAGCTTAAATGCATAAAAATTTATGAAAATTCTTTTTTAAACAAATTAATATATATAAGATGGAGCTGAAAAGTTTTCAGCCTGACCCACTTTCCAAAATTTGACCAAATGACCAAACATCAAAACTTTTTAATTCCCTCTTGGGTGGGACAAGAACTTTTCAGCAACTCCTTGTACAGTTGTGAATTTAGCTGATATTTATTTATAGGTTTCCATCTTGAATTTAAAGAAAATTTGTTAGAAATAATTATGTTTATAACTTAATTGTATGCAAATGATCCAAAATATTCCTCCAGAAAATTTCACTATTTTCCTCAAAAAACTTATCTAAATGTTTTCTTTTTTTATTTAGATAAATAGTTAGATAAATAGCTACTTTTAATTTTTTATGATTGTTAATGTATTGAAGTAAATTTGATAAATTGTCAAATTTTTGTGGCTGTTTATTTTTTAAAGTTGTTTTTTGTGGTAGTTTTTCTTTTAGGATCATTTATTTTTAGTGTTTTTAAAGTTGTTTTTTTTAAAAATAGGTTATTTACTTTTATTTTTTAAAGGTTGTGTAATGAAAACAGGACAAGAGATTCTGTCTAGTAATCGTTTATTCAATTAAGAATACTACTACTCATCTGACTTGACAGCGGAAGTATACAGCTTTTATAGCTTGGATTATCTAAGAGGAGATAATCCATATTCACAAATTCTCCCCACCAAATTTCTCACTGATAGGGAAGAAAGTCCCTTAAATGTCCAGGCTCCCCACGAGTTCGTAGTGGCCGCCTCATCAGTCCATGATTCGTGGTCGGAGTACTCGAACAGGGAGGCTCTTCAGTGCGAGCCTGTCTGTGGACTCTAAAATACCTTGCTCCGAAATGTTTCCTTCTCAGAGGAGCAGGCCGTTCCGCGTCAGAGTCAGTCTCTGGATGAACACGTTTATTCGGTGCTAACCCTTCATCTGTCAGGGTTTCAGGTGTTGGCCCATCCGAAGTGTCTGACGGGGCCTCAACGGAGACAGGAACAATTTCAGTGTCATGATCTTCCGGAGGGGCTTCAGTGTCAGGGGTAGTTGGTCTGTCCTCAGGGGCTATCCACGATCCGGTACGTCTCCGGCCGGTGCTAGGTCCCTGAGAGACACATTAGACTCTCTACCATCTGCATGTCGTACTAGCGCGTACCGAGGGTTCGCCTCTATAAGCTCTACCTCGTCCACCAAGGGATCGTTCTTGGTGTAACGTGCATGTCGTCTCAGAAACACAGTACCGGGTCGAGAGAGCCAAGATGGAAGCGAAGCTCCCGCCGAACTCCGTCGCTGAAAAGGTAGAAACCTTTCGTGTGGGGTGGCATTCGTGGCGGTACACAATAGGGAACGAATGGCGTATAATGCGACAGGAAGGAGATTTTCCCAATTATCAATTGAACATCCGTTATTTGAGGCAGCCAATTGAACGGTCTTCCAAATAATGCCGTTATATCTTTCGCATTGGCCGTTACCCTTAGGGTTGTAGGGAGTTGTCCGGCTTATAGCTACTCCTCGTTCCTGTAGAAATTGCCGAAGCTGCTCTGACATGAAAGAAGCCCCTCGGTCCGAATGTATATAGGCAGGGGCTCCAAAGATGGCGAACAGTGAGCAGAGGCATTGTATAATTGCAGCAGCCGATATGTCTGAACAAGGGAAGGCAAAAGGAAACCGTGAATATTCGTCGATAACCGTTAATATATATCTGTTCCTTGTTTTACTTGGTAGCGGTCCTTTAAAATCAAGATTGAGTCTTTCAAACGGTTGTGTTGCTTTTATTAAAACGCCAGTTTGGGGTTTATAAAACCGAGGCTTTATTTCAGCACACGTTCGACAAGAATTTGTAATTCTTTTTACCTCCTCCACTGAGAAAGGCAAGTTTCTACACCTCACAGCATGAACCATTCGAGTAATGCCCGGGTGACAGAGATTGTTATGTAGCGTTCGGAGTTCGTCCCCGCTTGATGCCGTACAGCATGCTCTTGACAGTGTATCAGCTGTTAAGTTCTCCTTGCCAGGTCGGTAGCTGACGTCAAAGGAGAAACAAGATAGCTCAATTCTCCACCTCGCTATTTTCTCATTCTTTATTTTACTCGTAGTTTTAGAGTTGAACATAAAAGCAACTGATTTCTGGTCAGTAATAAGTTTAAAGTGGCGTCCGATCAGGTAGTGTCGCCATTTTCTTAATGCCTCGACTATGGCGTAGGCTTCCTTTTCAATTGCGGGGTGTCGTCGTTCAGCCTGTGAGAGGGTCCTTGAAAAGAAGGCTACAGGACGATCAGCTTGTTTCAAAGAAGCAGCAATAGCACAGTCTGACGCATCCGTTTCAACAACCAGAGGAATATTTTGGTCTATTGTTGTAATTGCAGATTTCGCAATATCCTTTTTCAGTCCCTCGAATGCCCTCAACGGCTTGATGGGACAGAGGAAACGTCTCTACTTGTGTCAATGGATGTATCTTTTCTGAGAACGAAGCAATCCATTGAGAGTAATGAGCAAACATGCCCATAGCACGTCGAAGGAAGGCTGGTTGTGAGGGACAGGCATCTGGAGTAAAGGTTTCAATCGATCTGCGTCCGGTGCCATAAAACCTTTGCTTATGGTATACCCCAGTAGGTTTATTTTGTCCAGTCCAAACGAGCATTTGTCGTCGTTTAGGTAAGGTTGTATTTATCGACGGCGGACATGAACCGTCTGAGATTTTCGTCGTGTTCCTTTCTATTATGGCCACATACTGTGACGTTGTCGATGTTCGCAAATGTGCCTTCCAGTTTCTCATCCGTTATGATTTGGTCGACTATCCTTTGGAAGCTGGCTACCCCATTCGTAACGCCAAAAGGAATCCTGCGAAATTGATATAGTCGACCGTTCGCCTCGAAAGCAGTGTATGGCTTATCTCTAGGTCTAATGGCGATCTGATGGTACGCGCTTTTCAAGTCCAGAGTGCTAAACATACGATATTTGGCTATTTCGCCTATCATTTCATCTATCCTGGGTAGTGGGAAGGCGTCCAAAAGAGTAAATCTATTTATGGTTTGGGAGTAATCTATAACCATTCTCTTTTTATGGTTGCTAGAAGTGGTTATAACTACCTGAGCCCTCCAGGGTGATTTGCTAGGCTCAATTATACCCTCCTCAAGTAGTCTTTTTATCTCAGAGTCAATGAATTTTTTTTATTATTATAAGAAAAACGTCTGCTTCTCACTGCTATGGGTTTGCAGTTTTCAGTTAGGTTTTCGAAAAGTGACGGGTACTGGTTTTTTTTTTGCTGTCGCCAATTCACAAATTTTCAATGCGGGCATTAAACCGCCAAACGGAATTTCAACCTGTGAGTGTTGCTGCAAAAAATCGTGTCCCAGTATTATTTCGCAACAAAGGGTTTTCATTACGGATAATTTAGTGGTTTTATAGGAGACGTCATTAAATAGTAAGTCCACCAAACAATAACTACTTACTTGCGCAGACAATGACGCGTTTGCCATTGTTACTCTGCTGGGGAGGGGACAAAATACAATTTGTTGGTTTTACCAAGCTTTCTTTGATAAAATTTCCTGAGCTCCCGGTATCGAGCAGGGCATTTGTAGACCTCCCGTTAATTTTCACTTTTACAATAGTTTTTGAAAGGCAGTCGGGGAAGGCGGCTAAAGTTGCAGAATTATTTTGACGAGTGGATTTGTATAGAGTTTTAGAAGACTTGCATACCTTTGAAAAATGACCAAGTTTTCCACATTTATGACAACGAGTATCTCTGGCAGGGCATGAGACTCGTAGGTGTTTAGATAAGCCGCAAAAATAGCAAGTGTCCTTTTTAAAGCGGCAGTGACCGATTGTTCTTGAAGCTTCGTCGGACTATCGTCATGAGGGGGACAGTAAGAACAGGTGGGTTTAACGCGGCGCCCACGGTGTCTGGCTGTAAATAAGAACTAGACTGCTGTATAGCACTTTCGAAGATATAGGCTTGCTCGTAAGCTGTTTTAAGTGTAAGGGTCTTATTCTCAAGAAGACGTTGTCTTATCTGAGTATTGCGTAAGCCGTTAATGAAGGCGTCCAAAATGTGTAGCTCTTGGGCCTCTAATGCCGTCATTGGGCAGAAGTTGCAATCTTTGCTCAGTGTCCGAAGGCTCTTAAGGAAATGGTCCAATGTCTCGCCTGATTCTTGTCGGCGAGTCGCAAGTAGGTGTCTAGAAAATATCTCATTTTTGGGCTTTATGTATGTAGCGTTCAGTACATCGATTGCTTCTTCGTAGGTAACGCAATCCGAGATAATTTCGTTGACTGTGTGAGACAGGTAGTTGGTTAGGAGCGCACGCTTATTGATGGGACGTCCCGGTCTTTCTGAATGTAGAACCTCGATGAAATTTGTAAATGTCTCCCGCCAATGTTTCCAGCACTTGTCGGCTGAATCGCTTTCTGGATCTGTGGTAAGTCGCTCAGGTCGCATAAATTGTTCCATTCTTAATTGAATAAAATGTAATGAAAACAGGACAAGAGATTCTGTCGAGTAATCGTTTATTCGATTAAGAATACTACTATTCATCGATATTGAGTCACCCCCCCACCACGAGGGTGTCATGTGGCACAAGGCCTTTTTAACGTGGGCATTCCCGAGCCATTAGGGTCGGCCAAAAAATAGCCCATTTGAACCCGTAATTGTTTTACCTCCCGAAGGAGACTCCGCCCTTTAGCCTCCTTCGGGTTAGAATACTACTACTCATCGATATTGAGTCACCCCCCACGAGGGTGTCATGTGGCACAAGGCCTTTTAACGTGGGTTCCCGAGCCATTAGGGTCGGCCAAAAATAGCCCATTTGAACCCGTATAAACGGTTTCAGGGCCGGTTTTACCTCCCCGAAGGAGACTCCGCCCTTCGGAAGAGAGTTCAAACCGAGCAGTCTGTTCAAAAGTGAACTACTGACTCAATACTACTTTATTTATTGTACTATGTACAAATGTGGCACAAGGCCGAAAAGGGGGCTGGGGGAAAGGACGGCCATCACTTGTCTTAGAAAAAAACTTAGCTAGCCACAACCACTGACCCTATCATACTAAACAATATTCCTATCACCAAAACAACACATTTATCCATACCTTTCTTACTACATCCACCAAAATGCCTCTTTGACTCAATGAAAATCCTAAATACACCCCTTATATACAAATATTGTCCGTGGGGGAGGGGGGCATAAAAACAACAACTTTTAAAAAATCCCCAATGAGTATATACAATATGTCGAAATATATTTACAAGAAACTAAACAAAATCAGTGTTAGTATTAAAACCCCCACAAACTTTGAATGTGGCAGAAATATCAGTTAACCGGACGAAATCGATGCGGGACTATGAAAATAAGGACACATTCATACCGTCAAGCACTCACACACAAGCACACACTCATTCATACACAACAACAAATACGAAAGCACACGCACGAAACGAAAGGCGCCCCGCATCCACCAGAGAACTGACATCACTGACCACCTAAACGAGGGAGGGGACGGGGAGTTAAACTAAAGGAAGAAAAATGGGGACAGAAATAAAAGGGGACCAATGAGCAAACACACCCTAGCTAAGTTTATCAGAACAGGAAAGAAAAACTAAAGGAAAAATACAAACTCCTATTCTAACCTAATTTCGGGATGGGTTGCCCATGTTCAACCCAGTAAAACAATATCCTGATGCCTAACCGACATCAAAATGCCACTCCAAGTCAGCCCCTTTCACACGGCACAAACGCGCAAGATTCACCCACCTTTTGCTGAATTCCGATGAGGAGAGCCGCCGCCTTTCCGTCCTAATCTTGACTTTAAGCTGATGCTTAAAGTACAAGATCAGTTGGGAAGAGGTGAACTTCTCGCCCTCATGGAATCCCTTCTGACGCGTCGTCCAAATCACGACTCTCATAACCCCTAGTAAGCAACAGAACACATAGTGTTCAGCCTTCGTCAATTGCGGCACCACATTGCTACAAACAGAGCTAGCTTCAAGGACAAAAAACTTTCCCTGCAACATGCGAACCATGAGGCCTTCAACAAACTTGCACAACGGCACTACCGCCTTGCACCGAAAAAAGGCGTGACCAATGGTCTCGACTTCCCCAGTACAGCGACGACAGTTTGGATATTTCTCCAAGCCTGCTGAACAGAGTCTCTTGCCGACCCAGAGGGCTTCACGAATCACCAGCCAGGTGAGTGATGCCTCATCGTTATTGAGGCATTTCAACCCAGGCGCCCAAAGGCCATATCGAGCGAGCCTCCTGCTTCGTAAGACCGAGCTCGCCAATTAGATCATCTTGTGCGGCCCCCTAACTAATACTTGATACAATGCCTTACGAGACAACGTCTGGGCGTTGGAGAGGCCAACCGTAGCCCGCAAGAGGAGCTTCAGAGCGCGACGACATTCACGATAGAAGGAACACTCGGCACGTGGTGTACGGCCGGCCTCCTCTTCGCACGAGTGTACACTTCTCAGGGACGGGAAATGTTTCTGGACGTCTTCTTCCAAAAGGCGCCCTCCTCATTCGACCCGCGACATTCGGTCTAGAAAGGTGATGCGAAGCATATGTTGACGAATCTCAATGCTAGGCATACCCAGACCGCCCTCCGAGGGATGAAGGCAACAGATCTCGCGACATACCATATGGGCCTTGCCTCTCCACAAGAAAGAGAACAAGACCTTGACTAACGACCTTAGTCGGGCAGACGGAAGTGGAAGCACAGAGAGTCGGTACAGGAGAATTGGATATATGTGTGAAACACATACTTCCGCCCTTCCCTTCAGGGAAAGGCTCCTCCGAGACCACAGATTAACCGCGACCTCGGCCTTCCCTTGCACCTCCGACCAATTCATTTCCAACTGGAGATCAGGACCGAACCAGACGCCGAGTATCTTGATCGGCCCATCCGTCCAGAGGAAAGGTCCGGGAAGAGAAACTCCCTTCCACGCACCCAACCGCAAGCCCACAGACTTATCGCGGTTGATCTTGGCCCCTGTCACCATCTCATACCCACTGATCTCCTTGCTGACTTCGTTAATCTCGGCTCTGCTCGACACAAGAACCGAAACGTCGTCAGCATAGGCTGAATACCTGGCCGAGGTGGAAGCACCAGGCAGCGAAATTCCGCGCAGGACCGGATTCACCTTTAACTTGCGAAGGAATGGTTCCAACGCAAGAACGTAAAGCATAGGTGAGAGCGGACAACCTTGACGAATGGAGCGAGACAATACGAAAGGCTTCGATCTTACCCCATTCACTTCCACCAGCGCACCGGGGGTCGCATACAAAAGTCGGATCCAGGAGCGAAAGTCGGCTCCGAAACCGGCCGCCGAAAGGACAGCTTCCAGAAATCGATGGTCAACCCTATCGAAGGCCTTGGACTGATCCAAATTGATCAGCGCGGCTTCACTGTCGACTTGTTCTACAAGCGTACCATGTGAAGGTTATCCTGAATAGTCCTGCCCTTCACAGCACAAGTCTGTTCGGGGCCAATCAGACGAGACAGGACAAGCTGCAGACGGTTGGCTAAGATCTTCGCCAAAATCTTTAAGTCCGTATTTAACATCGTTAAAGGGCGAAAGTTCCCTAACCCATCCCCACCGTTCTTGTCCTTACGCAGCAACTTGATCACACCCCTGGTGAAGCGTTGAGGTAAAGACTCCTGCCTCATCCAGTGGTTGAAAATCAGCTGCAGCAAAGGAACAAAAACGGGCGACAGCCTCAAGTACACTTCGTAGGGAAGACCATCTAGTCCCGGAGACTTATCCAGGCCAACCTGCTTCAGCGCTTCCCAGATTTCCGACTCTGTTATGGGACCCTCGCACCTAGCCGCTTCAGCTGCCTCAAGGCAGGGAAAGTCAGCCAAATAGGCGTCGAACTGAGCAGAGCTCAGACCGGGCTCCCTGGTGAAAAGATCCTGAAAGTAATCACGAAATGCCTCGGATATGCCCGCTTTTGTAGTCACGGTCCGCTTATCCGGCAATGTGACGCTCGCTATATGTCGCTTAGACGCGTTCCTATTCTCCTCTGCACGCAGTTCAGCGGCCATGTTCGTCGCCTCAGAAGACATTCTTTTTAGCCTAGCCCTAACTACCAGAGCTTGATCCTTCTTGATAAGCAAGGAGGCCAACTCTGCCTTAGCTACGACTATGTCCCCACTAACACGGGATTTCACGGCCCGATCAACTTTATCTTCTAAAGCCGTTTGCGCCGCTAATCTATCTAGATTGAGTCGACGACTAAAATCGGCAGCAAACGTTCTAATTTTGGATTTTAATTTGCCCCACCAGGCGTTTCCCACAACCGCCCCCGTCAATTCCCTTTGTATCATTAGTAACAGCTGGTCCCGGAAACCCTGATCACCAAAAAGTGAACAGTTCAATTTCCAGTAGCCAGCCAACCCAACCTTAGGCTTATCTAAGTTTATCTAAGTTTACACGAACCCGGACAAGCCTATGATCCGAATAAACTATATAATGGAAACTTGGACACCCTAAGAGCCCTACATCGACTCTCTTAACTAAGACTCGGTCCAGGTAGCTCGCAATCGAGCCAGGAGCCGAGTTGCCATGTCCATGCTACCTCCCGAGGGTGTTCATTCCGGTACTTATCGATGAGATCAAACTCATCGATAAAGTCCCGAAACGGTTTCACATCCGGGTTGTTAGTACCTTGTTTGTGCCCTATACGATCTATATCGGGGTCAAGGACGGCATTCAATCCCCCGCTAAAACTACCCGACGAGACGTCGTCAAGTACGGCGCGATCTGCCGAAACAAGGCAGGCCGCTCGGAATGGATATTGGGCGCATAAACCCCAATGAGACGTAGAGAGCCTTATCCTTTATGGTAACATCCAGCACGCAAAGCCTGCCCGCCGGATCCGCGAAGACAAGGGTACATGCAGCCTTCAAAGGCTTGCTAACTAGCCAAGAGACACCCCTCGAACGACCATCAAAACATGCTGAATAAAGGGCGAACCCCTTAGACAGTATGTCCTCACGATCATGAGAAGAAAACCGGGTCTCTTGCACACAACACACATCCACCCCGAGGCGCTGAAGGTCACGAAAGAGCCTCGCCCTGCGAGACTCGGACCTCAGGCCCCGGACATTTATACTAGCTAACCAGAGAGCCATAGTGAAGCCTGATTAGGGTTGAACTACTGGTTTGAACATGGACGGGGTAAGGATACCGACCGCCTCTCCCATAGACCCATGGCCCATCTCAGTCTTGATGGTGCCGTCTTTGGAGATACCGCCGATATCCCAGGGGAAGGTCAATTTAAGTGCTCTATATAGGGAGGGGTGAACTAAAACGGGGACCCTCCCTGCACAGAACTGTTTTAACTTTTTCAAATGATCATTTTCTGTTATGGCAATGGGCAAAGCCATCTTATAAGCATTAATGGCTTCGTCAACCATGGCCCAAGTTTGTTTTGCAGCAGGTCCTGATCTAATTACTGTCAGGACCCTCTGAGCATTTGGGAAGTTTTGTGGAACCTCAATATCCAGGTCTGCAAACTGCTTGATTGAGAGCAAGTATTTTAGGTCTTTTACCCTGTTTCCATAGTCCCGGGCTCTCTCGGCCTGGGCTGGGGAAATATGGCACACCTCCTCTCCAGTGTTGAAAAATAATCTTTTTTTCCTTTGTTCTTTTGCCTCTTGCGTGGGGCTTCTTAGACGCTTTGCAGCGGGAGGAGGCATATCGTCTTTTTTGACCGGTGATTGACTGGGGGTACGGAGGGGGGTGGATTTTTGTTTAACGGGGGAGGGAGTGGGTGTATGGAGAGGGGTATAGAAAGATCTATGTCTATAGGGGCTGGGATCTCTACTGTGGGGTGTGGCTTTGGATGGCGATATATCAGGCGAAGGTGACTGACTCAATACTACTACTCATCTGACTTGACAGCGGAAGTATCCAGCTTTTATAGCTTGGATTATCTAAGAGGAGATAATCCATATTCACAACGGGTTGTTTATTTTTTAAAAGGTTGTTTATTTTTATTTTTTAAAGGTTGTTTATTTTTAAAATTGTTCTATGGTTGTTTTTTTAAGATTGTTTATTTTATTCAAGTATAAAAATGATATATAAAGCCAGTTTTGATTTTTAAAAACAAATCATTTCACCCCAAGCAAGGCAATAAAGCCACTTATACACAAGGGGTTACTGAGTGTTAGAGAATATGAGAGAAAAAAAACACTATTAAGTAGAGAGATCAACAAAAGAACAAGAATTAAGAAAACAGAAGATAACAATTGACATTGCATTTAAATTTTTGAAGATCAAAATTGACTGGAAAGCAAGAAGCTTGTTATTTTTTTATTGGTTGTTTATTGAAGCATGAATATGATCTGTAATCCTTTTTATGCTTGCTTATTTTTATAATAATGTTCTCTTGATGTAAGGTGCAAGAGCCATTCAAGGTAGAGTTACTGTGTGGTGTTGCATGAATGTAAAAGGCAAAAAGTGAAGTTCATAAACCTTAGACTTGAAGAGCATTTATGGTCTGAAGAAATATGTTATCAGCTTTTTTTTGGCTGTATTGAATGATAAAAGCCAGTCTTTCCTTCATTGAGCTGTGATGACTAGGTCAGTGGAAGTAACAGGTAGGAAAATTTTTTCTATTTATTTAACTTAATTACAAATTTTCTGGAAGCAGAATAATGCAGAATTGTTTTGATTTTAAATATTACATTGTTTTCTTTTCATTGGTTGAGTAGATGTCACATGTTCATATTATTTTATAACATAAAATTGAACTAACTTCACAATTCACATTATTCCACTGTTTTTTGTTTTTAATAAATAAAAAAACGAGCTTCCTCCTATAGAAAAAGAAATGAGAGTTCAAACCTGATTTATTGACCTTTAATTATGATCCACGCTGTTTACTAACGGTTATAGGCTGATAAATGAGTAGTTCTGTAAAAAGCAATTAAAATTAGTGATGATTTTTTATAGCAAAAATGAATCCTGTTTTTAATGTCGGTAAGCCACGATTGTCTCCCTTAGATTAAAAACTCACCAGTTTTCATTTTGAGACGCTATTTTATTTAACCGAAATGTTTGAAATTTTGATACTTCTTTCAGGTTATTTTTCTGTTTAAAGCTTTTATCCGTGATGCAATATTGGAATATAAAGTAATTGTAACTATCACTCCTGAAAAGTGCCATATTATGCGTAATTATCTTTCTATACAAACAAAAACATTCAAAAAAACAAAACAAAAAAAAAAACCAGAACGTTTGTTGCAGCAGACTAACAAAAAATAAAAAAATAAAATAAAATAAAAATTAATCTTTGATCTCTGTGCAGCAGTTGAGGAAATAGCATTTTGAATTTATTTTATTGTAGCGTTTAATTATAAAAATCGATTTCTTAATTTAAAAAATGAATATTTGAAATATAGATTTGTTAGGTTTGGCATTAAAAAATATGGCACTACATGAAGCTGGTTCACTCATAAAAATTAGGGAAATTTTTAAGGGTGGGAGGGCAATCACTTTTTAACACTTTTTAGGAATTCCCTAGGCTTGTCAGAATCAAAAAATATTGATTTGGTATCGTTTTAGAAGGGGATGCTGTTTATAATACCAAAATCATCGAAACGATCCCTACCTTTGTTACTGGCTTTTAAGTCACTTAGCTGTTAAAACATTGGTATCTGGTATTGGTTAAAACATTGGTATATGCATATTTTTTACAAAGGACATTTTTTTAAACACTTTTTATTGGATTTTTTCAGAGGCACATGCACAATCATTTGAGGTTCAAAATTATTCTTAAATCAAGAATAAAAATGGATACATAATTTTATTAATTTATGTAAAGTTTTGTTCATTATGTAAAGACATATCGTGAGATGCTAGTATGTTTGGGTAAATATTAATCACCATTATGTTGTGGGTATCAACACTTTGAAGAGTGAATATTTACGGGCTTCTAGTAAATTTATCCCACAAACAATATTGGTGGGTTCAATGTGAGTTCAAGAAAAAAATGAGTAAGATAAAACAATAAATATAAAACAAACGACAATGCATGTATTAAAGCAAGGAATTACATGTGAAAACCAGAGCTAAAAAACTGTAAAAGAGACTAGGGAGAGAAATGCATGCCCTTTTATAGACTTAGGTGCACACCCTAGCAATGTTTTTTTTGCAGTCAAGTAGGATAACCCTCATATCTATTTGTTTATTATTAAAGAGATATCTTTCTGTAATCCCGCCTCACAAAAAAGAAAAAAGAATCTGTTTTTGTATGCAACTCAACAATGTCAAATAACTCTTTGAAAGTCAGCAATCGATTTAACACTGTATCGATATTATAAACAGGGACTCCCTTTCTAAATCAATAATAAAGTAATATTTAGTGTTTTGGCCTAAAGAAGGTCTAAAGAATGCTAATCAACAAAAAGTATTTTCCCAAACACTTTTCCCTATTTTTTATGCGTGGACCACTCTATTTAAGTAGTGCCAAAAATAAATTATATCTGCTTTGAATTATAGATTTATCTATTTATAGATTAATTATAGATTTCTGTGTTTGTTCATATCTGTCCCTTTCAGCTTATTGCTTTGTCTGTCTGTCTATCTATCTATCTATCTATCTATCTATCTACATCTCTTCATTATCTATCTATCTATCTATCTATCTATCTATCTATCTATGTTTGTTCATATTTATTGCTTTCAGTCCCATATATACTCTGCCATAATATATGATAACATCATTGCAAATTTTCCTCCATTAAATTTGGATAACATTATTTATTAGAATCAGGATTTTGATTTGCATGTGTGACTAGTCTTCTTTGTATACACACACATACACACACACACACACACACACACACACACACACACACACACACACACACACACTTATACATATATACATGCCCACACGCCTCATCCTCCAATGCACATATAGAAAAGTTAATTGATTCTATGGTAGAAATATTGCTAAAAATTTTGCTTTTACTGTTTGTGGTCAATGAAATGAAAATGTGAATTAGAATTCTGAATTTTATGACAATTTTATGGTATTTGCATTTTCAGGAGACTGGTATAGTTGAACATAAAACCATGTCCATTTCTCAAAAGTTGAACATAAAACCATGTTCACTTGTAAAAAGTCAAATGTAAAACTATGTCCACTTGTCAAAAGTCAAGCATAAAACCATGTCCACTTGTCAAAGGTCAAACATAAAACCATTTTTTTTTAAAGTAAGGCAGTAAAGCTACTGTGACACTTGGGATTACTGTGTGCAGAAGAATTAGGAAACAGAAACATTATTCAGGAGTAAAAACAAAAGGTGAGTAATCAGGAGGACAGCAATTGCATTTAAATTTTTAAAGATTAAAGTTAACTGGAAAGCATGAAACTGGAAAGGAGTTTCTCAAGATAAATGAAACTGTTAGCATAGAACTTATGGTTACACCTAGCTAACTCAACTGTAAATGTCTATTGTTTTAAAAAGCAGTGATTAGAATTGTAATGAAACATAAACATCTGATGAAAGTGAATTTATACATTTTTTTTTGTTCTTGAGAATTTACAACAAAAATATTAAACAATGTTTATTTATTAGATTGTTTATTTACAAGAATAATTTTATATTTACAATATTCTAAACAGTGTTTATTATTTTTGTTGTAAATTCTCAAGAACAAAAAAAATGTATAAATTCCCTTTCATATGTTTAGGTTTTATTACAATTCTAATCATTGCTTTTTAAAACAATAAACATTGCTGAGGAGTGAAGGTAGTTAAAATAATAGCAGTGTCAAGAGAAAAACAGTCCTTTTGACACCTGTTTTTTTTGCAGGGATGAATGTTCAAGTTTGTTATAATTTCCTATCAGTTTAGTTAAATAAATGTTTACTTTGAATAAAAATATTCAGAATCATTACTTTAAATCAACATTTAGTGAATTAATATATATTAATTCATGCTTGAAATTGTCACACTATTTCAGCCTTTCTACTGTCTGACCACTTTCAGGTTCCTGTTGTATTTGGCAAATTCTGAGAAATTCATAGCAAAATCATTTATTAAATTCATAGGCATAGAATGTTCCCTTCATATTGTTTGTCATAAAGAATATCTATCAGTTTCTTAGTCCCTTTGATGCTGTTTTGAATAGTGTATGAATTTCACTACCTGACTCAAGGATTGAACTGACAACAATCAAAAAGCTACTGATATTTATATTCTTATAAACTTATATGCACTAAGTAATTATCAAATTAATTGTTAAAAAAAAGTTTATTCAAAAACAATAAATCTGTTAACTGCTAATTACAGAGTTGTTTCCCTTGATACGTTGGCATCTTCCCCCTGCTAAGTCCTAATGCTGATGCTTCAATAATAGTAATCATTATAATTATGATATAAATTCACTAAAGAAGAAGACATTTGATCAGGAAAGACACTATTCATTTTGGTAAGAACTGAAGCAAATTAAAACAGATGAAAATAAAAAAAATTCAAATCATATTACTACTGAAAATTGTTGGAATTCTGGGCAGATTGGCTTTCACTTGGATTCCAGTCATATCAAGTAGAACTGTTACCAAGGCTGGTACAAGGATCTCGTCCCCAACACAATCTATGACTCCCACCTTGAATCTATGATATGGGCCCCCCACCATCACTCTACTACATCTCAATTTTCATAAGGTAATATTCATATAAAATACAAACTTTATTGTAAACAATTTATGTATAATAATGGATCATATGCAACAATTCAATTAGAAAAATTGGAAATAAATACAATGTATTTAAATACAAATTAGAGATGTCATAATAAATCATTCCATTTTAAATAAATCAACAATGTTTTGTGGCAATTTTTAACATCAATTTTTTTATTGTGATTTTTCTTGTTAAAAAGTTGAATAATAACACATTCAACATTGTGGATAAAAAATAGTGAATTTTACAGTGTTTTTTCAAGACTTAGCATTAGCAAACAAATTCATAGATTTGGCTGAAAAAATATCCCAGAATGACGTCAAAATCCTCAAAAAATTTTTTTTAATAGTCAGTTTGTGTTTAGTTTAATTTGCAACGTATATAAATGTAGGTAGAAAAAAGCAAAATGTTGATAAGGTAGCAAGAGATACAAAGCACTACCTGGTATCCCAACCTGAATCTCCCCCTTGGTGGTGGGGTTCGGGAGTAGTATGCTACGGCCTTGTCATTTATTAATCTCAAAGAATTTATGTATCAAAATTAAATCTTTGATCGTGGTGTTATCTGTAGGAGGATTCTGAAGTATTCAAATACTGATGAAATAATATTTTACTCCTGAACAAACATACTATATAATCTTTTGTTTGTTTTCATTTCTAATGACGTCAACAAAATAAGGGAGGTAAATCTTGTCTCCATCTCTAATCTCCCTTTTTTATGTTCAGTAAAGTATATGCTGAGCTGCATAAGCTAAAGTTATTGGCTTTTAATCCCATTACTTATGGGAGAAATACCTATTTTCTTTCTCAAAGCCTGTAACATTTTGTCCCAATTTGTAGTTATACAGAATTGTAGATAAAAGCATAAATAACTGATTCATTTTTTTTACTGGTATTATGTGAGTGAATATGAAAATAACTACAAGAGAAAAATAACTATAATTTATTTACTAATGTCCCAGTCCATGAAACAATTGACATCATTATCCGTGATGTATACAATCACCCTTCTCTCACCCTCATCAATATTAAACCCACTATTTTAACAAAAATTATTATTAGCATATATCACTGAAGTATCTTTTTATGACCCCCTGGGTAATATTTATACTCAAATAGATGGTATTGCGATGGGATCTCCTTTATGCCCTTTTTTTCCCTAATTATTATATGGCACATTTAGAAAATAAAATACTTAATAACACTAATAAACCCCCTATATATATAATACATAGATGACATTTTCTTTGGTCTTATACAGAATTGCAGATAAAAGCATAAATAACTGCTTCATTTTTTTACTGGTATTATGTGAGTGAATATGAAAATAAAACCAAAGAATCTGTTTGTTCTGTCTAGGATCAAACTATTCCACCCTGACACCCCATTTAAGACCAGTGTAATAAGTTGTCGGAGTTACCTCCTCCTTCAGTTTGTAACCCTTTCACCAGAGGTCTCTCTTTCCTGGCTATAAATAGCCAATGACCCTTCGCTTCGATCTCTCTTTTTACTTTTCAGGCTTGTGCACTAACGCACCGAGGTAAATTTCTCTTCTTCCTAGAGGATTTCAACTATCAACCTCAAAATGTAGCCCCTAACAAGAAATAGCGTGAAATCACGCTAAAAAACAATACACACTGCCTTTTACACACGGAATATTCCCACACACTTTGTCCTTTGTACTGTTTTCTTGTATTGTAACTTGTTATGAATATATATTTGTTGTGTATACATATATTATCGGTCTTGTTTTTTGTTTGCTTTCTTTTCCTTCTTCTTTGGACTTAACCAAGTCCAAACTTTTTTTTATGTAGTTGGGCGGCTAGCAGGAGAATCTGAACCTTACAGGCGTTTCGTCCACGTCTGTCTTCTATCAACAACATACCAGCCATCGCTATCCACCCCTACAAATGGCCCACTACAAATGGTGACCCCGACGTGATCGATGGACACAGGCAAACGGCTAGCAGAGAAGATGGCGGAACACACCGAGACAGAAATCAACACATCAGCCGCCCTGATACAACTACCGCCATACAACTTGATCAACACCAGGAGTTGGTTTATTCAACTCGGCGATATTTTCAGCCGGAAGGTCACCACGACAGGACACTAAATCGCCTCCGTGGTACAAGCCTTACCAGCATCAGTCGTCGAAGAAGTGGAAGACATCCTTCTCAATACCCCGGACCAACTCCCATACACCTGCCTCAAAGAAGCCATTCTCAAACGAACTGGACGTTCGGACGAAGACCTCATCAGAGACTTATTCTCCAATGTGTCTCTCGGCGATAGGGACACCATCCCAGCTCCTCCGCCTGATGAAGAGCCGCCCTCGGGGAACAACACCATGGCAGAACCCATCCTCCGAGGGCTATGGATGGATCGGTTACCACCGAATATAACACAAGTTCTAGCCCTGGTACCAGTAGAGACACCCCTTGACGAGTGGCCGACTCAGCCGACAAAGTGCACTCCCAAGCTCACCAAAAGGTTCACCAGATTGAGAGCCAAGGAAACTACACACAACCTCGAAGAGGAGATGACCCAACTACGGCGCAGAGTTGAGAGACCTGAAACTCTCCCTATGCGAGCAACGAAGCCCAACACCACGCGACGCGAAATCGCCGCCGTACCCGAGCTCAAGTCCAGGACAGAAAACAGTGTGGACGAATGTTGGTACCACCAAACCTTCGGTGACCGAGCCCGCAAGTGCCACCCTTCCTGCAGACGCAATAAGGCCCAGGGAAACGAATAGACCGACAGGCAGCGATGACGATCCCTGTCGGTGCTCGCTCCACCACAGTCGTCTCTTTCGTGTGGGACCGTAACAATGGCCTCAAATTCCTGGTTGACACTGGCGCAGCCATCAGCGTAATACCACCCACCAACAGATCCGCCTTGAAACCCACCCCATTCCAACTTCGAGCGGCAAACGGCTCCACCATAGAAACCTATGGGAACAAGGAACTCACCTTGAACATCAACCTCAGGGTAGCGACTTCAAGTGGACGTTCACGTAGCTGACGTCAGGATACCCTTGCTCAGTGCCGACTTCTTGGCACATTACAACCTGGCTGTCCATATGAAGACAAGGACCCTGTCCGACAACATGACAACCATCAAGATCACAGGGATCCCATCGAGCTTCAACTCAACTAGGATCAGCGTGGCAACACAGCACGACCCCCACGCAGAAATCCTGCACCGGTACAAGCACCTCACGCAACCCATCAAACCAACTGATGCAGGCGACCATCAGACCCAACACCATATAAAGACCACCGGACAACCAGCATATTCACGGCCACGACGACTCCCTCCACACAAATTAGCATATGCCAAGAAAGCGTTTGAGGAGTTGCTGGCCAACCATATCATCCGACCCTCAGACAGCCCATACGCCTCACCACTGCATCTGGTACCCAAATCCGACGGGGATTTCAGGATCTGCGTGGATTACCGGAAACTCAACGCGTCCACAGTGCCCGACCGGTATCCTGTTCCGCATATCCACGACTTTGCCTCAGGTTTACAGGGGCCCGCATTTTCTCAAAAATTGACCTGACCAAAGCCTACTACCAAGTTCCAGTCGCCCGGAGGACATCCCAAAGACAGCAGTCACCACCCCTTTTGGACTGTTCGAATTCCTAAAAATGCCCTTCGGACTGCGCAACGCAGCCCAGACGTTCCAGAGGCTGATGGACGAAGTTCTGCGTGGACTACCATACGTCTACGCATACATTGATGACATCCTAGTGGCTAGCAGAGACGCTGATCTCCACAAACAACATCTGGAGGAAGTGTTCCGCCGTTCAACACATTACGGCCTCCGAATCAACCCAGACAAGTGCGAATTCGGTGCACAACACATGGACTTCCTCGGACACCACACAGACGCTCAGGGAATCACCCACTTCCCGATAAGATAAAAGCCATACAGGATTTCCTGATACCCACATCGATAAAGCAACTGCGACGCTTCTTGGGGATGGTAAATTTTTTACCGCAGGTTTATCCCCGATGCTCAAAACTCCTCACCCCCTGACAAATCTTCTCCAGAGGAAAAACAAAGCCATCACCCTGGAGGCGACCAGGAAAAATCATTCAAGCAGCAAAAAACTTTTTAGCTAACTTTACGAAGTTAGCACATCTTAACGAAGACACCCGGACTCAGATATATCTAACAACAGATGCCTCAGACACTGGAGTTGGAGCTGTGGTAGAACAGGAGGTTGACAACCAACGCAAACCCATCGCATTCTTCTCGGCTAAATTATCACCAGCCCAGTCCAGATACAGCACCTTCTCGAAAGAACTTTTGGCTATATACCTCGCCATCAAACACTTCCGACATCTACTGGAAGGCCGGAATTTCACCGTTTTGACCGACCACAAACCCTTGACAACTTCCCTGTCGAACAACTCGGACAAATATACGGCTCGCGAGATCAGACATCTGGACTATATCTCACAGTTCACGTCCGATATTCGTCATGTCAAAGGAAAAGACAACTCTGTTGCCGATGCCCTATCCAGATTTGATGTCAACACAGTGCAAGACAGCCCACTCAGCCAGGACCTGATAGCAGAGGCCCAGGAATCCGACGCAACCCTCCCTGAAGTCCTAGCCAACACATCCCTGCAACTGAAAGAATTTCCGGCCCCCTTCAGCAACAAAATAGTGTACTGCGATACAAAACTGGATCACCCTAGACCCTACATACCTCCGGCACTCAGAAGGCAAGTTTTCAACCACCTCCATGGATTGTCACATCCCAGCAAGCGCGCTACGGTCAAACTCATTGCCGATCGTTTCGCGTGGCCCAACATGAATACTGACATCCGTAATTGGGTATCAACGTGCCTTAAGTGCCAGAAATGCAAGGTACACCGGCACACAAAATCCCCGCCAGGCACATTCAGCAACCCTGACGCACGTTTCAGCCACATCCACATCGACATAGTGGGACCCCTCCCAATGTGCCAGAATTATCAGTACCTCCTCACAGTGGTCGACCGTTTCTCCAGGTGGCCAGTAGCAGTACCCATCAGAGATACCTCGGCTAGCACGGTAGCAAAGACCATCCTTCAGGAGTGGATCGCAATTTTTGGCGTACCTAACATCATCACCACAGACCGCGGCGCGCAGTTTCAGTCCTCACTCTTTCAGGAATTCACTCAACTGCTCGGCGTCAAACACATCAAGACCACCGCCTACCATCCCTGCGCAAACGGCCTTGTGGAAAGGTTCCACCGAACACTAAAGACCTCTCTAACTACAAAACATCCCACCAGCAACTGGGTAGACGAGCTACCCCTAATCCTTTTGTCAATCCGCAACACACTCAAAGAAGACTTAGAATGCACTCCAGCCGAAATAGTCTTCGGGACAGCACTCTCTTTACCCGGCCAATATTTCGACGACACCATACCCAACCTAACCACTGCAAGTCCTTTCACTCAGGAACTTCGCCATAAAATGGCCCAACTGAAGTATACACCACCCAGGCAATCATCACCAGCTATCCACGTTCCACAACAGCTTCAGGACTGTGAGTTCATTTTTGTCCGAAATGACGCGGTAAAGAAACCACTAACACCAACATACCAGGGTCCATTCAAAGTCTTAAAACGCTCTGAGAAGCATCTCACCATTGATCGAGGAAGCCGGACGGACACCATCTCCATCGACAGAGTCAAACCAGCTTTTCTGGAAAAATCCCCACGGGAGACAGAACCCGTCTCAACACACCCAGAACCCTCACCTGCCTCAACAACCACGCAATCGCAACTGTCAAAACCGAGGTCGGAGCCAATCCCAGAATCACCCATCACTCCACCTAAGCAGACCCGTCTTGGAAGGAAAGTCACCTTCCTAAGAAGTACAAGACATATATTTTCTTCTAATTGATAATGATCAATTATCCTGGGAGAGGGCCTTGTCGCAGTGTGCCCAAACACCACTCCCATCCGTTTCTTAAACAACCCCGGCTATGCCTGCTGATAGAGAAAGGTCACGGTCGTTGTGTGCTAAAAATAGCAACGACATCCTTTCAAACCTTCAGAAACACACAAAAACTCAATTTTCGCCACTAAACAAAAATAAAAGACCTTTAATTCCGAAACGAAGTTAATGTAAATACAGTCAACAAACTCCGAACACCTTTGACTGTAATTAATACGGCCCGGAATTAATTACTATTCATTTACTTGTTTAGCGTCACCGCTTTCTCTTGTATGAACCGTCATACCTATATCCTGAGACTTCGCGCCGGTTTTTAACCGGCCTGGGGGAGCAGGAAGCCTCCCTATTCGCGACTTTGACGCTCCCAGTCAAGTCGACCAAGCCCAGCAGCTGTCGGGACCCAGCAGCAGTTGTTCAAACAGTCCTTTTCAGGGCTAACTTCCGAATGTCATTCGATCACCCTCTTCGAGGCTCCAGCACAGCTCCAGCACTCCTGCACCTTCCAGCACGTCCCGCGACTATTCCAGCACCCGCTGACGACCTTATCCAGTGCCCACTGACGTCTAGCGCCCGTTATCGTCCGGACACCGTTCAAACGACCTCTGTCTGCTTACCATCCACCGTTTGCGAATAAAGACACGATTTCCATCGTCTACAACGGACGTGATTTTTCCACTCCTGCTAAAAAACACACAAGACGTTATATATGTACAAAAACAAACAATTTCTTATACACACACCTTCCCAAAAAGAGAGCCAGATAGGAAAAAAAAATTGAGAAAAACTTCTTTTCGTACACTATCAACGAAAGAACAACAATTACTACTATTGAAGACGAACCTTTAGAACTCTTTACCCACTGGTCTATATTTGCTTGACCCTTTCTTTCTCTCGGCAGACATGCTTAAGGCTGTACCAAACGGAAAACAACGCTATTTTCTACTAACACTGTTTTCTTCTGGACTGAAATAGAAAAAAGTGTGAACCAAACCACTGGACGACTCACTGTTCCATTATATACGATTGGTGATTCCAAACCATTGCAGACGACTCACTGTCTCATTTTCTAAACAACATTCGTGATTCTGACATGAAGCAACACTCAACTTACACCACGTGGCGATATCTTCACGCCACTGCTTGCTTCTCATTCTTCTCAAACACACGTGGACATTCTAGTCAACACAACTTCAACTGACTACACATCCACTCACATTGTGCTAAACATTGCACATATTTCAAATGTCCAATGCAGTCTTAAAAGGCAATTCACCGTCCTTCATCTCATTCTGCAATTACGCGACTCAAACAAACCGAGATTTTGCCAGAACGATACTCTATCGACAATACCAGCAAATTCTCTCAAACATGCATTCGACACTCGGTAGAAATTCAGCTCAACTTCACGAATACGCTGCGTCTATTAACTTTAGTGCGCCGATGATACCCCACGAACCACCCGTTTTTCAAACCAACTACAAAACAAGCCAGCAGACAGGTGCATAGATCGACACAACCAACTCAACGTGGAGCAAAAAAGACAAATTTTGATAGCAACGCAGACCACTACCGACGCATTTTACAGGACGTGCCCAATTCTAACTCACTGAAATATAACACTGCACCCTGAGACAACACTACATTTCGTCGAATCACGAATCTCAGCCACACTTCTGACACATTTTCTTTTCAGCCCACAAGAACAATATTCAGACTTTAACGAACCTTTTTTCTTTATATATTAAAAGTTTTCATTTCCTTACAACCTTTAATCTGGTGGGGGTATTGTCGGAGTTACCTCCTCCTTCAGTTTGTAACCCTTTCACCAGAGGTCTCTCTTTCCTGGCTATAAATAGCCAATGACCCTCGCTTCGATCTCTCTTTTACTTTTCAGGCTTGTGCACTAACGCACCGAGGTAAATTTCTCTTCTTCCTAGAGGATTTCAACTATCAACCTCAAAATGTAGCCCCTAACAAGAAATAGCGTGAAATCACGCTAAGCACAACACACACACGCTCGCACACGGAATATTCCCACACACTTTGTCCTTTGTACTGTTTTCTTGTATTGTAACTTGTTATGAATATATATTTGTTGTGTATACATATATTATCGGTCTTGTTTTTGTTTGCTTTCTTTTCCTTCTTCTTTGGACTTAACCAAGTCCAAACTTTTTATGTAGTTGGGCCGGCTAGCAGGAGAATCTGAACCTTACAGGCGTTTCGTCCACGTCTGTCTTCTATCAACAACATACCAGCCATCGCTATCCACCCCTACAAATGGCCCACTACAAAGTGTATGTTGTTATATACTGCATGTGGTTGTAAGAATAACAAGTGAAAACAATAAAATATTGCCAGTGATTTGGAAAGAAAAGGAGACAAGATATGTAAAAATAAAATTGCTATATTACTGATATCAAGGCTGAATGTCTATATATACTATATTACTGTGATCAAGGCTGAATGTCTCTTTTTTGGGTGAGAGAAGTGATATGAAAGATGGGAAAGTTTTTGCGTACAGGTCTGGCATTGAGGCTTGTATCAGGTCGGTTGATTAAGAGGTGAACTCTGTGAACTACCTGCATATTACTTTGTATTGTTTGGCTGATGATGATGATGATATATGACAGGTTTGAATTCCAACCGAGTTGTGTTCACTTTCACACAAATATATTTGGAGGAGTTATAAATTTCATCTCTTCTTCCTAAGGTTATGGGTTCTCTTGCCTTGAGGTGTCAACCCATCTAAGAGAAGGAAAGTTCTGAATTTAAAACCTGCCTGGAGATGGGCTCTGTCAGGTTACCTTGCCCTAGACATGCCACTGCTGCTATGGTTACAGTACATGTGGTGCCACTGCAATCCTAACAGCTTATGGGACTTGTGACTTGATGATTCCACATATATATTTTCCTTAAATGCAAATAAACCAACTGCATCAGAAGATATTTTTTTTCTAATGCAGATGAATTTTATCTGTCTATATTTCTGAAATGAGGTATTATGTACACTAGTTACATTATTCAGACTATTGTCCTCATCTTTGTCACCATATTTATTACAACGTTTCGGCCATTGTACACTCTGGCCTTCTTCAGGTGGTTGGAATGTTGAACTGAACACTTTATTTCGCTCACTGGGGTAGACTGTTCTAGTTCCACATGCCATGTTTAATAGATGTCAGTTATCTCCTGTTAATTCCCCTCTCCAAGTTCTCCAACACTTTATCCACTGTGCCATGTGTTTGAGGACACATGGCATATGGAAATAGAACAGTCTATATATATATATATAAACCAGCATCAATAAAATGTTATCAAAATTAGAAACTAACATATTTAATCTATTTCATTAGTAAAAAAAATTAAAATGGTAACATCAACTGTCACATGAAGATGCAAAGAAGCTATAATTGAAAATGATGAAACGACATAGCACAAAAACAAAAGTTCTTTGCTTTGAACCTTATACAAGCTGAAAGTATTGAGCAATTTATATTTAAATATGTACCGGAAATCAGGAAAATCCCCCGCCTAAATCAAAAAAAGAAGTTCCCTAACAAAGAACTGTTGAACTGAACACTATTTCGCTCACTGGGGTAGACTGTTCTAGTTCCACATGCCATGTTTAATAGATGTCAGTTATCTCCTGTTAATTCCCCTCTCCAAGTTCTCCAACACCTTTATCCACTGTGCCATGTGTCCTTGAGGACACATGGCATGTGGAACTAGAACAGTCTACCCCAGTGAATGAAATAAAGGGTTCAGTTCGACATTCCAACCACCTGAAGAAGGCTGGAGTGTACAACAGCTGAAACATTGTAATAAATATGGCAACAAAGATGAGAATTTTATTTCATATTTTGGGGGAAATACGATGCTCAGAGATCTTGCACAAATAGTGACTTTTTTTATTTTTAATTTAGCTTTTTGTAGTGCTTAGCTGAAATTTTTTTGTGTGGAGTGAATCAAAAAGAGATCTAATTTGAAGCAAAGTATAGCAATCATCAGTAATAATAATAATAATAATATATATATATATGTATATACATTTTATTACACACACTTAATTAGGGATGTCCACAAAAAAATGTGATTTAAAAATTTAATTTAATAGTTCCAATAAGCAAAATACTTTGCTGTATTTCAAAAACTAATTTAAATTGACTGATTAGGAGGTTTTTTTCTTTTTTTTGCCCTGATTAGTGCCCTTTTTTAATTGTCTTTTATCACAATGTAATTCTCTTTATCAAAAAATCTTCCATAGCTAAAATATACTTTCTGAAACTTTATTTGAGGAATATCGGCTGATTTAAAGTATAATTAATCTGATTTGAAACAAATATTGTTTACTTTAAACTTAAAATATTGCAGAAATGCACTTTTTAACTTAACAGTAGCTGTGTTGACATGTTGACAGTTTGATTACAGATCTAATGTTGTTCTATGGAGACTTTAACTGTAAAACATAATTGAAGAAAATGATGTGAGCACCTTTTTATATAATTTTTAACTACTCAGTAATCTTTAAAATTTTGGAAAATATTCTCTGTAATCTACTGTTTTATTGAATTTTAGAAATGTTGGCTCTAAATTTACTATAGCTATCACACTTATTTTCTGATAATGTTGTGTATGGTAAAACTCGGCTCAGTTATACACATACAAAAAAATTCAAAATTCTTTTTAAAATATTGGTGTTTGATGATTTGTATTAAGCTTTTCCATTTATGATTAGTAAATATAGTCTTCACTTAATAATATCATCTAAAGGTCTGAAATTAATACAGAAGTTTAAAAGATTTAAAACAATAAATTTTTCTAATTAGAATTTTTAAAAAATAAAAAAAAATCTTCTAAAAACTCATTAATCATTGAAAATTTATTTTTTTTAACACAATAGTGTCCTTAATATATCTTATTTATAAAAGTAATTAAAATCTTTCCGAATTAAATAATATCATAGTTTTATTGCATTTTTTATTTTACAATTCAGAGCAAAGTTTTACTAAATGGTATTTCTGTTTGACAAAAACAAATTGATGATTTAAATTCTCCAAGGACACCTGCTTTTAATTAATATAAATATGAAGTGTGTGGAATTTTAATTTCTCAAAATTTCATAAAATTAAGTAAGTGGGGTAACAGATAAAAAAAAAATTTTTAACATATTTTCTAAAAAAAATTCAAAAATGATTTCATTCATTTGTGAATAAGTCCTGAAACTTTAATTAAAATCTGACAATTATTTGATTTTTGCAAGAAGTTTCAAAACAATGTGTTTTTAACATAAAAAAAGAAAGATGCTAAAAATCCCTATACAAATCTTTGGTCCACCTGCTGACGCAAGAAAAACAAAATATTTTACCAAAATTTCAAATGTGCTAGAAAGGATTAAAAAATTTAATAAAATAATCACAAAATACTTTGGTCTTTTCTCTTAGTAAAAACAAACATTTTGACAATAAACTTTATAAAGTTTGGGGGCATTTTTTCATCATGGTATGCTCTTTTTCAGAAACTGTTTGGAGATACCTACACTTAATATATATATATATTATATTTTATTACACACACTTAAGATATATATATATATATATATAAACCAGCATCAATAAAATGTTATCAAAATTAGAAACTAACATATTTAATCTATTTCATTAGTAAAAAAAAAAATTAAAATGGTAACATCAACTGTCACATGAAGATGCAAAGAAGCTATAATTGAAAATGATGAAACCGACATAGCACAAAAAACAAAAGTTCTTTGCTTTGAACCTTATACAAGCTGAAAGTATTGAGCAATTTATATTTAAATATGTACTGGAAATCAGGAAAATTACCCCCACCCCGCCTAAATAAAAAAAGGAAGTTCCCTAACAAAGAACTGTTGTTTGTCTGTAACCGAACTTGTATAAATGTATGTATGTATGTATGTGTGTGTGTGTGTGTATTTATTATTACTATAAATGTTATTTTTAATGGGTTCATGTGTTTGAGTTGCTTTCCCTGTTTTTCTTTATTTAAACAATGAAATTAATAACAACTGACAGAAATTGAGAAGAAAAATTGTGCCTTCAACAGGAAATGAAGCTGCATTTAAAATTGATTTTAATTTATAATCTATGGATGTTATATTGTTTTTTTGATTCCTGTCAGAGACACATTTAATTTTTCTTTCATAGGACTTTTCAATCGAGACCATTGATTGTTTTAGTTCTTTGGTTATAAATTGAGTTTAGTGTATTGGGGCAGCAGATCATTATTTAAACATATATTATTAAATATAACAGACAGTGAATGTCTTTTATATCTGATCATGAGCTGTTCTAATGTTCGCATGTTTGCTTTAATTTTGGGTGAAAATAAAGACAAAAATTGTCCAACATCTGGATATTTTTTTTATTAAGTTGCTCCTTGATCTAAGCTTTCTGCTCACATGAGCCATCTTCAGAGTGGTTATACGGACATTTTAACAAGGATATTCACCACTGAAGATAATATTTTATGTTGACATAGAAGATTGCTATGCAATGATAACAGATGCAAAATAGACACAGATCATAAGTTCAAGATATGGTTTTATGATGTCATACTACAATAGAGGCTGAAATGTTAACAACAGAACCATACATCTAGATGCAATGTAATGTGTTGTGACTAGTTTGAAATGTAATTTTGTTGAGTGTGGGTTGCTATATATTAATGTAGATGGCCTTCAATATTTGAAGGTTCTTTTTGGTGTGTGTATGTGTGAGTATTATTGTGCTATCAACTAATATCTGTTTAATATTATGTACATGGCTATGTTTTGTTTAAATGCTGTTTAATAGAACTAAGATCAGAAAGGTGACAGGTAAGTCTACGGGAGAGTGTGGTTGTAGTAAAACCAACATATGTAGTGGGTTTATTATTAGTTTCAGAGATACAATCTCTGAATGGGCATGTAAATTGATACACTACATTGGGTTTTTTTGTAGAGGATTTAGTAGTATGGTTGTAGGGTTATTAGAGACAATGAGGTCAATTGTTTTAAATTTTTTATAATAAATGATGAGCTTAACTTGTTTATTATTATTAATAGGTTTAACATTTTTACCTATTAAGTTTTTGAGTGTTGTTTCATCATGTTTGTAATTATTATGCATTTGGTTACAATTGTATAAATTAATAGTATTATGTTTACTTTGATATACAATATGATTAATATTATCAATTATGTTAGAGGAATTATTAAGTTTATTGAGATACATTTTAATTTGTTGATCAATGACAGAATTAAGGAATCCATTATTAACAAATGTTTGTTTGATGTTATGTAATTCTTTATAGAATATGGTTTTGGAAGAAGATATCATTTGTGTGCATTGCATAAAGTTTGTTATAACAGCTAAGTTATATCATTGGAGGCATTCACTATTATAATTAAGAAGACATGAGTTAATACTAGTGGATTTCCTATATAGAAAAGTAATAAATTTATGTCTACTGGAATAAAGAAGTACATCAAGGAATTGAATTTTATTATTAATATTAAGTTCTAATGTAAATTTGAGGACGAAGTAACTTTCAAATTTGTTTTTAAGTTGTGTAATTTGATCAATATTTTTAGGTAAAATGAAAATGTCATCTATGTATTATACATATATAGGGGGTTTATTAGTGTTATTAAGTATTTTATTTTCTAAATATGCCATATAATAATTAGGGAAAAAAGGGCATAAAGGAGATCCCATCGCAATACCATCTATTTGAGTATAAATATTACCCAGGGGGTCATAAAAAGATACTTCAGTGATATATGCTAATAATAATTTTTGTTAAAATAGTGGGTTTAATATTGATGAGGGTGAGAGAAGGGTGATTGTATACATCACGGATAATGATGTCAATTGTTTCATGGTCTGGGACATTAGTAAATAAATTTTGTACATCCAAAGATGTTATTTGATGGGTTGGTTTTACAGCATGAAGAATTTGTATAAATTCATTTGTGCAATTAATAGAGTATTTACTTGGAAGGTAGGGAGTAATTAATTTGTTAAGGGTTTTTGAAAGGTAATATACCGGTGTAGGTATTTGTGAAATGATAGGTTGGAGGGGATGATCTTTTTTTATGGATTTTTACATTTCTATAACAGTAGCCAGGTTGATAATCACCTATAATCTTTTGAAGTTTATAGGATCCTCTTTCAGCATTGCTAGCAGTAATAACTTTATTGATATGGTTTTTTTTAAGTTGAGAGGTGGTGTTATTGGTTAACTTTTTAAATTTATTATGATCGTCCAAAATGGCCTGTAATTTTGAGTGGTACTCATGTTTGTTTAAAATAATGAAAGTATGAGTTTTATCAGCTCATCAGGTAACAATACTGTTGTTATTTTTCAGTTGTGTGGCTGTTTTTATTTAAGGAGTGTTTATAATTCCACTGAGGTTTTTATGATAAGGGTTTTTAATAGATTCAGCTTTAAGAAATTCTTTTAAACCTACCTGTGTAGTAATATGGCTGTCTCTTCAATTTGCATTTGTCTAAACATTAAATTAGGTTTCTGTGTGACATGAAAATTTGATCCAAGATTAAGGAAATCCATTTCATTTGGAGTGAGTTGCTAATCCAATACATTAATGAAGTTAATATATATGTTTAAATATATATATGTTTAATATGTTTAAATATATATATGTTTAAATATATATATGTTTAAATACACACACACACACACACACACACACACACACACACATGGATAAAAAACAACAAGAGGAAAAACTATATTTATTTTGTCTCTTCTACAGATACACTATCTGAGAATATTTACACACATATATATATATATATATATATATATATATATATATATATATATACTTGGATAGTTCAACACCTCTTAGATAATGTGTATAAGTACACAGATTCGTGGTTTTTCATTTTGGGCAAAATGTTTGGCAAAGTACCTGTACACCTTAAATGCAGTACACATTAAATTGCCCCAACCGTCTTTGTGTCGACAGAAAGACAAATTTATTCATTCTCTTTCTTTACTGGGTGGCATGTGAGTCTATATTTTAGTTGAGATGCCAAGTCAGGGCCGATCATATTGCAGATCCGTCTTTGGATTTTGTTGAGAAGATGGAGATGAACAGAAGGGGCACCAGACCATATATGGCAGCAGTATTCCATGCATGGATGAATGGTAAATTTGTACATGTTTAGAATGGATTGATGAGAAAAACTTTCTGGCATGACACAGACATATATATATATATATATATATATTTAAGTAATTCATCAAGTCTGAAAGAAACCTCAACAGAATGCAGAAAGCACTGGATGGCCGTTTTGTCCTATATTTGGGACTCATCATCAGTGTGCATCCACTACCGAGAATTGAAACCCTGACAGTTAGGTTGTCAAGCAAACATCATACCAACTGTTCCACCGGGCCTCAGTGATGAAGAGATTGCAAATCACACTCAATATAGCGCCGCTCACTCACATAACCTATGGTTACAGAGAACTCAGTAAGAGTTCCACCACGGAATATGTATAATATTACCACTACCATTAAAAACGAGGCGAACAGTTACTACACTTTGATCCTAGTCTGAATTCCAGGGAGCGAAGAAAAGCACAACTACCTGCTTGATCACTAAATTTTGTCTTAAAAGGAAACAGTTAATATTACCATTATCATTAGAACTTTCAAGGTACATTATAAGTAGAAAATTATATAATAAAAATAAAATCTGGTTATAAAATTGATAGAATTTGATTAGATATTGTATTTGACAATATAAGACTTCCCCCATCAAAAAAAATGGCTAAAAATATTCTCTTTGGTTTTATATAAGAAGTTGATGTATTTAATAGGCTAATATGTATTTGATATGCCATTGACTACCAGTAATTGTACTCAGTCTACCTCTGTAATACTGCAATAAGTGTAAATGGAGGGGTGGGGGTTTTATATGCCCTCAAATTGAGCACATCATTTTAGATGCAAAACTGAGAATTTGAAATCACATTACAACTTGAAAACCACATGATAAAAATAAAGACTGCCTATCAGTCAAATGTAAAAAAAACAAAAAGAATGAAAGATTGAAATAGGCTGGTTATGTATGTCACATCCAAAGATAGTGATAAATTTAACACTTGTTTATTAACTTAGCTTCAAAATCAGAAGTCATGCATTACATCTTAATGTACTGAAATTCAATGTCTCTCATCAGATAGAGAAAGAAAAAAAGAAGACAGAAAGAAGAAAAAACAGATGCAGTAACCATGACAACATAATGTTGTAGGCATGTTTGGAGAAATTAGTAAGAAGTTTTTGTCTTGCGAAACAAAGATGCAGACAGACATGTGTGTATAGAATGTTGCAGTCACTATTTCAAATGCGACTAAAAGCAACGGCAACCAAAATCTTCATATGTAAATGGTAGGTTGTCATGATTTGTACAGAGTGCGATGGATAAATTGTCGTTGAAATTATGCAAACATGAAAATAACACTGACATTTCATTTTAATTTTACCAAAATTACACAAAAATATCTTGAAATACTAAAGAGTAAATTTATTCAATAAAATTGCCACTGGCTTCAATCATGACCTCCAGACAACTTCGGAATCTTCTGCAACCCTTCATGATGGTTTCCTTGTTTAAGTTGGTGAATGCTGCCATAATCCTTGCCTTTAGTTCATCTTTGGTACTAGAAGGAGTTTTGTTGGTTTCTTACACAACTGCAACTCACACATAATAATCAAGGAGGTTGCAGTCTGGGGAGTTAGGTGGCCAGATGTAAGGGTCACAGAAATTGTCTGACAGCCATGACTGAGTTCTCCTGCTTGTGTGGCATGGTGCAGAGTCTGCTGTATTAAATGAAATGTGCATGAAAGAAGGATTGCTGCCTAAATACACACACACACACACACACACACACACATATACACAGGCTGTCGATAAATTATCTGTATAATTTTTAAAATTCTTAAAACAGGAAAAACATGAAGGTAACTCTACAGAGTTTATTGTTAAACATGGGTAAACAAAGAAAATTTTATTTAAATACATCAGAAGTCTTTCACCTGGGCTCAATTAGTTGCACTCAGTGCATCAAGAGGATGCTCAATTTCTTTTTTTCTGCAAGACATTTTCTGTTTCCATAGACTTCTTGTCTTATACTAGGCATGTCTTTTTTTCTAACTTTGTACTGTAATTCCACTGGACCTGAGTGTTCAATTTGGTCTCAATGAACCAGGACACATATTGCACTTTCTCTTGCAGTGTTGGTATTTTCCTTAAAAATCAGGCATTGATAATAAACACTTTTAACATCTCCCTGAAAAGACAAACAAAAGTGAATTAAGAAAAGATCAAATTATATATAATTAGAACTTTAATAATATTTCTTTGACATACAAAGAAGTGTATTGATGGATCTTAAATCTAACGGATGTAATAAACTGTAGAAGTTGTACAGATAATTTATGAACTTTATATATAATGTTGTGGATTTGGTAATAATTTGGATTAAAAGAACTACTGCTATTACAATGTAGTATATTTAAAAACAACAGCAATAAAACAAAACCGTAGAAAACTGAATGAGGTCAGCTAGGTCATGCATCTAGACACATCAGATGCTGGAAACTTAAAATTTAAATTTAGTGTAAAGTGTCCCTGTATCTCCAACATTTCTCTTGATGCAAAATTATAATTGACATTTGTTGTATTTCATTCCTTCCCCATATATATATATATATATATATATATATATATATATATATATATATATATATATATATATATATATGTATATAAATAAAAAGAAAGAACAGTAAGATATAAAATTTGCTTGAAGATGAAATGGAACTAATGCTTTTAATTTAATTGCAATATTAAATTCGGGGTTTTTAGCTTCTATTTTTGAAACATGGTTGGAACTGTGTAGCGAAAAAAACCATATTTTAAATCAATTAATTTATAATATATATATATATATATATATAAGATTCCAATGATAAAAACACTATTTAGTGTAAAGAAGTTCTTTCAAAGAACAAAACATGTAACAGGATTTTTCTCATTTTATCATCCAGCAAACTACCATATAATGGGGTATTGTTGGGATCTGTCTACCCAGGTTTTTGTTGTTACATAAGTGTTGGGAATCCAAACATCTAGCAACAACAACAACACATCTTTTAAATGAAACATAAAAAGTTTATTTTCTGAGGGAAAAGTAGAAGCAGAATGTCAGTTGAAATAACATTTATATATTCTTTTCAGAAATATACAATAGCAATAAAATGTTCAATTTTCTTTCCAACAAAGTTTGTTTTATCAAGTAATTAAGTGTTCTTAGTGCAGTGTTAGATGTGTAGACAGACGTACTTTATGATGATCAGCCAATGTGTTCACAAGTTCGTAGACAAGGCCTTAGTTGTCAACTGCTGGCTCAACTCTTCATTGTGTGCATGTGTGTAGATATGTCTGTATGCACGTGTAGATTTAACTTGCCTTTGTAACTGTTTTGAGCCTTGAGAAGCAGTATGCTTCTATTTTTATATTCGTAAGGGAGTATCCAAAATTTAATTTCACATAGAGGTGTGAACATTTTGAATACAAGATTTTCATTAGTTAGAAAATAATTTCACACTGGCTCACAAAAAATTTTTTCTTGAATTTGCAGGAGTGGTGAAGGGAGTTATTATTGTTATTTTCTAAATGGTTAAAAAATAACATGTGGTAGAACTACAACTATATCTGCCATGTATTTTGACAGTTTTTGCCCTAGTAATTATTGTTTATCTAACAAACCTTCTGATAAGATTTTATTGGTTGAAAATATATATAAGATTTAATTCATATAGTAAAATGTTATATAAAAATCCATTAACCTGGTCTATAACCTGATCCAACTACCCACCATATAATGATGTATAAGTTATATAAAAATCCACCATTAATCTGTTCCATAACATTATGCCACTGTCTAGGGCTAGTGGTGAAGGAATATTTACCTGATGCTACCTGAATAAACTTATGAAAATAAAAAGAGCATAGGTCTTTGAATTTGGCAATCATATAGCCAGTGTCACATGACCTTTACGGGGGCAGTGATTGGATCTTTTTTTAAACATTATGAGCTCTCATTTTATTATGTGCTTGATTATGCTAATTTTCTGAATCACTCAGTTATGTGCCATATGTGAAACACACTTTGGTAATTGTGTCTATTTCAATTCATGATTGACTAAGCAGTAACCTGTCTTTTCCTTCTACAGTAGACTGGTCGCCAACCAAGGCCATAGGACCCCGTCTGTCCTGCTATTCAGCCCATACCTGGGGTAAATGATATGGATACATACCTTTCCCAAGAGTATTTGTGTGTAAGTGAATGCAATGAAAGCGAGTGGAATTTGAACTCACCTCACTGATTTCGTATTCCGAGCTGATATCCATTACACTACCTGCACACATTTTCTGATTAATTATTTTACGTTCTAGTAGTTGCTGTAAGTGGGTTGGTCTGATCAGCATATTTTCTACCTTTTCTTTTTCACTTACAGCTCTAGACAATGTAAGATTTAATTAGAGAATTCTACAATACAACATATTGATGAGGAAAGGCATGGATTTCTTTTTTACTCTACTCATCTGATTAACAGATATCTTGACAAAATGTTTCATCACTGCAATGCCATTAATACTGACAGAAAAAATAGTGGGTGAGTAAGGATGTGGGCAAACTGCTTTCCTACAAACTACTTTATTTACCCAAGAGTTGTAAAATGCTGTTACACTCCATTGTCAACCTTGACAAGGACTAATAAGTTATTTGTAAGTAATTATTACAAGATAAAGAGCTTTATATTTTCAAAGTTGCTTTTTCCTCTTAGTCCTTGTATTTTTTTTTTTTTACTTTTAATTCTTTTTGTTTTATTCTCTGTAACTTTAACTTGAAAACTTGAAAACTTGAAAAGACATACTTACATGATTAATTGAGTGTTTTTTATGGCTTATCGACCTTTTGCAGGCTGTTTAAAACCAGAAAATATTTTTAGATTGTAAGAATTTTTGGCAATAATAATAACAACTTACTCATACAAATTCTACTAATCAACACATAGCTTTGGGGAGATGAGGTGGATCCATACCTTTCTCAAGAGTATTTACACATAAGTGAATATAATGAACATGACTGGATTTGGAACTTGGCTCTCTGATTTCCAATTTCAAACTGTTATCCATTACACCACCTGCATATCCAAGCTTAGGGCATCTGGTATTCCCAAGTGTTCATCCATCAAGGTACTGACCAGGCTCAATGTTGCTTAACTTCAGTGATCATATGAGAACCAGTGTTTCAACATGATATGGCCATAAGACAACATACTTACAATATAAGGTCAAGTAAAAATATTTAAAAAAAAGTAAAATCTGTGAACAGCAAAGACAAATGTAGCTAGAACAGCAAGTAATCAGTTAATCAGATAAACTATGTCTGTATCGTATTTCTTTTATCTGAAGAAAAGTAAAGCACAAACTTCTTTCAAAATAGATTCTTTTTAAGTTATAACTTCTCACAGCTAGAACAGCCCCACATTAAAAATAGGGTTCCTGAAACCTTGCAAAAAATACACTTCTAACATTTGTTATTAAAAATAGAAACACTTTATTCCCATCAGAAAAAAAAAAAATCTCAAAAGAAAGAATGCAGGTCTGGTTGTAAAACGGGCTCTCATTCCATTATCAAAAATAAATACCTTTTTCTCTCCTTGGGGACATGGCATAAAAAATAGGAAAATAGAGAGCATAAATTAATGCAGCCTCTCATGGTGATCAGTGGAAGATATTTCCCTGGGAAGGGCAGTAAAAACTGACAGAGCATTAGACAGGGAATTAGAGTCTAAAAAATAGTTAAGACCAACTATGTCTTTTAAACAAGAGTCAAAAGAAAAGAAAAACATTATTGGAGCTCTGTTCTTTAATTTCAACATTTTGGAGATGTTAATAGGAGACAGTTTATGGCTGTTGACAGTGGACGGATTTACATTGAACTAAATGTCAATAATAACATAGAAGTTATAAAATTGTAACACCGAAGAAAGCAAGCAAGAGTTACAGAAACAAAATTTCTTTACTATCTGTGGTAATAAAATAAGTACATCCAATTTCCCCTCTTGTTTGTAACCATCCACTATAATAAAATAAACGTTTTCAGCACTAAAGCTAAATTAATCAAATAAAACTTCATAAGCTTCTACGATTTAATATTGATTAAATACAATAGTTGTGGCACAAGGCCAAAAAAAGGGAGGAGATGGGTCAAGGCTGGTCTACACTATCTATCTTATATCTAGGTAATTAGATTCACAACCCATTCTTTACAATTACTATTTAGAGTTGTTTCGATATTACACTATCCTAAATAATTTATATATATATTATAATTATTTCCAATATTTATTTCTTTATAAAATGATAAATGAGAAATATTGCATTGTAGTTACAGTGGAGTAATGGATAGCAGCAAGGATTGAGGAATCGGAGAGCCGAGTTCGAGTTCCAATTAAATCCATTACATTCACTTATGTGCTAATATCCTTGGGAAAGGTATGAATCCTTTTCTCCCCACACCTATAGGTAAATAGCAGGACAGACTGGGTTCTATAACCTTGGATGGTAACTGGTCTAGGAGAATGACAACTCTGAATTCAAAACCTGCTGAGGGTTGTTTAGGGACATTGTGCACCAAATAAATTTTTGAATGAAAAGATTTCTTTTTAAATTTATTTATTTATAAAATGGTAAATAATAAATCTTTATAAAAGGTAAATAATAAATATCACATTGTACTTGTAAATAGCAGGACAGACTGGGTTCTATAGCCTTGGATGGTAACTGGTCTACCAAAGAAAGAAATGGAAACCTACTGTGGGAAAAAAAATTGCCTTGTCAGTCATGTATTGAAAGATACATGATTGCCTAAGCGTGTATCATGCATGACACATAACTCACTGACTGGGTTAGTTCACATATTTTTATAGTCTTGTAAATAAAAATTTGTAATAAAAATAGTGTTTAATATTTTTGTTGGCAATTCTCAGTAAAAAAAAGAAAATTGTATAAATCCATTTTTATATGTTTGTGTTTTATTAAAATTCTAAATATAGCATTAAAAAAAAAAAAACATTGCCGATGGAGTAATAGTAATAGTGGTGTCAAGAGAAAAAATATCTTTTTTTACACATCAATTTTTTTCAGGTATAAAGGTTAGATTTTGCTGAAAATTCAGTGTAAGAAGATTGTGTTGCGCCATACTTCCACCAGCAGCAGATAAACTTATTGCTATTTTAGAAAGAAGGCAGACTAAAATTAAACTGAAAGTCTGGTCACTGAGGATCTATTCCCCAGACAGAACCATCCCATTGCAGTAAAATAGGCAAGGTCTGTGGCATTGGCTAAGGGAACTGTGTTATTTTAGAATAGCACCCCTTACCAATAAATTGCAAATTTGTATAAGGCTTGCATTGGTTAAGTATATAAATTCCTCATCATTTCATGTCATATGTCTCATAATCTATCAAGTTTATAGGGTTACCACATGTAATGCAGCTGCAGTGATGCATCTCGGGCAAGATAACTTGATGGAGACCATCCCTCTTTAGGTTGGTTTTGAATACAGTTCTCCTTCTCCCACACTGATTGCAAGATGGCAAGAGAGCTCGGTTAGCCCTATTATTTAACCTATAGCTGATGGGGAGAAAACCTGGATTCATACCTTTTCCAAGGATATTTATGTGAAAGTGAATGTAGTGAACTTGGGCAGAATTTGAACTCAGCTTTTTCCAAGTTGCTAACTGTTGTGTTGTAGCACAATAGTAAAAATAAGAAAATCAAGTCGAAGTTGGGTTAAGGAACAAGTGTATTTAACATCACAGATACAAAAGTAGGAAACGGGTACTACTCAGTTAGGCAGTGTAGTACTGTCGCTGCTACTTCGGGTAGGTACTACTGACACTATATATATAGTGAGAACAGGTGTAATTCCCTTGTGTTAGAGGCCGGTGTAACACTAACCATTACACAGCAAACGCCACTAAATTCCTCTTCCAAGAAAAAAAAAAAAACAACACCCATTCAGTTTCAATATAATATCATCTCTTATTCTACCAATTACTATTTTATTAAACAAAGCATTAAAAAAATATAAGATCATTCAAACCTTTTTAATTAGTCTTCTATCCAGCATCCTAACACTTAAGCATGTTTTAAGTGACGAGGATAAGATAAAGTGTGTTATGGAGTGGTTTCACAGTGGAGGCTTGTATTTGTAGTAAGTCGGTCCTAAAATAGGTTCGACATACAAAACGTTAGGAACTTGATATAATAGGTAATGATGCAGAGAAATCTAGTTGTGGTCGCTGATACTTTAGTATCCGACTAACGGTCATCCGGCATCGACTGACTGCGTGACCCACTGAGCGACTTCCTCGTTACTCTTACTACTCCTACTTATTATAGGTGGGAGAGTCTATTAACTATAGAATAGGTGTGTTTCACTATAACACTTAGTAAATTGCTTTCTCTTTTAATTAAAGTAGCATATTTTTTTAAATCAAAATAATGCCTATGTTAATAGCTTATGGGAAAAAGATATATGAATTTTGTTTATATCCAAACAATAACAATTTTAGAAAAATCTATGACAAAGTGAAAAAAATCTTTTGAGTGTTGCATTTTGTCCTTTAGGACTTGGAGTAAAGTGATGTTTACATTGATATGACTACACATGTGCGTGAAGGAGAGGGGATGCTGAAATTTTAAACTTTTAAATTTAATTTGTTTTTTTTTATAAATATGACACTAAAAAAAAACAAGGGGTTATAGTGTGTTGAAGATTAGCAACAAAAACATTAATGATGAACAGAAAGAGAAGAGAGTAATCAGTTAGACAGTAGATAGCAATTGACATTGCATTAAATTTTTTTTTTATAAATATGTTTGGGTATATAAGCTAGTCAATATCATTTAATTTCTTTTTGTTTGTTTTTATCTCTTTTGCTATTAAGTATCCAACATTATGATCTGCCAAGAGAAGTGAAATATTGTAAGAAACTAGACACAATTTTATATATATATATATATATATATATATATATATATATATATATATATGACCTAACTTAAAAGCCGCCCTATCTGGTGGCATTTAAGCAAACTCCTGCAGAGGGCTCTTGATTGGGCCTTCTTCATCACAATAGGTGCGGATGAGTAGATGCGATAGGCAACAATAAACTACAGAAGAACTCAAAATTAATTGCTTCATTTATGTATTGTATTAATATTTAAGCTTACCTTTTAAAAGTTCAATGATGAATCATCTGCCACCACTTAATTTAAAGACAATTTGATGTATGTAGGTCCTTATTTTCTGTACAAACAATTATTTTTATTTCATGGCTGACTTTTGCTGGATTTTGCAATTAATTTTGATTATTCCCAAATTTATTTTCAAGTTATAAAAATTTTTATCGTACAAAAAATTTGTCACAAAAACTCACAAAATATCACGTAAAAAGTCACCAAAAACAATCGCAGTAATGAAAACTTGTGAATCCAAAATTTCAGGATTGTGGGTCCAGATCTGGCCCAGGATATTTTTAATTTGCTCACGGAGTTGGCCTGATTCCAAAATGGTATAATTTGTTGGGCTACAGCCTCTAGGAGTAAAGTTGAAAACATGGACAATTTTATTTTGAAACACTGTAATTTGAGAACAGTAATTTTTTCATTTGAACATGAGTTATTGAAAGTTAGAGAGTTGTGTCCCTTTAATTGTTTTTATCAGTAGAAGAAAGATGGCGGAATCTAAAAACAATCACAGTATTGAAAACTTGAGAATCCCAAATTTCAGGATTGTGTGCCTGGATCTGGCCCAGAATGTTTTTAATTTGCTCAAGGAGTTGGCCTGATTCCAAAATGGTATGATATGTTAGTCTACGACCTCTATGAGTAAAGTTGAAAAAGTGTGACACACCGACATTTGCTTTTATTATATAGATGTATATATAATTCTGTTATATAATACTTGTATTTTTATGCGAAGATCAAAATTCAGTCTGTCAGTTAAGTGCCATACACACTTAAATGATTATGTCTCTTTCAATTAATGATTGATTAGGCAGAAGATTTTTCTTCAGTTGGTTGCTGTTTCTTTCTGTGGTAGGCTGGTTGCCAACCAAGGCTATAGAACCCAGTTTGTCCTGCTAAATCATTTACAACTGAGTAGTGAGTTCGATCCTCACTGGGTGCTCCATAATTTCGGCCTTGTGCCACAATTAAGCTTTGCTTAGAAATTCATTAAGGGCACTGCAAGCTTGTCTCACTAGTTCAATTACAACTGAGTAGTGAGTTTGATCCTCACTGGGTGCTCCATACTGTTGGAATTGTGTCATAACTAAGCTATGCTTAGTAAATCACCATATAATCAAAATTCAGTCAGTCAGTTAAGCACCATAGCTGATACACACTTTAGTGATCATGTCTGTTTTGATTCATGACTGACTTCATGATTTTCCTGTAGTAGACTGACATTTCTTTCTGCAGAAGACTGGTTGTTAACCAAGGCTATAGGACCCAGGTTGTCTTAGTATTCAACTTATAGCTAGGGGTGGAAGTGGTAGATACATACCTGTTCCAGGGGTATTTGCTTGTAAGTGATTGTAACCGACCTGACTGGAATTCAAAACCGGCTCATTCCAGACCAATATCCATGACATCACAGCATATATCCATGACATCACAGCATATATCCATGACATCACAGCATATATCCATGACATTGCAACATATATCCATGACATCGCAGCATATATCCATCACAGCATATATCCATGATATCACAACATATATCCATAACAAAATATATCCATGACCACATATATCCATAACATCACAACATATATCCATGATATCACAACATATCCATAACATCACATATCCATGACATCACAATATATATCCATGACATCACAATATATATCCATGATATCACAACATATATTAGCTCATTTCAATGAGAAATATGTTTGTACCATGTCAATTTTAAACAGATTATTTTTTCGTTTTCAATACAAAAGCAAAACTAACACAAAAAGTCTAAATGCAAAGGCAATTTTTGATAGAATTTCACCAACTTTCTCTGAATTGAAATAACACAACTTTCTCAGAAAGAATCTAAACACAGTCTGCAGAAACAGGAGATTATTTATTCTGAACAGATTCCTGAAAGAGCTTGAGAATATTTTATTCTGTCAACAATACTGTTTCCCTAGATCTTTCTCTTGTTCCTTTCCTCTCATGAAATAAACAAAAAACCATTATTCTTTCATTCTTTTCAATACTGTATACATATATAAAGTGAGCGGCTTCAAAACCTAACACTGGAATTTTTCTATAAATGGTTGAGCGGCTGCTTTTTCTCTTTCTTTGTCTCTTTAGCCTGATAAATCAATGGATGCAGTAAGCCAAACAATCAAAGGCCTAAAAATATCCTTGACTATTGGGAAAATAATGTTTACTAGCATAGGAGACCATATTGACGAGATGATATCAATTCTTATAATGACGGGAAAATGAGATGCTTTATGTGTTTTTGCTCTGCAGAGAGAAAAGATGAAACGAGATCTGAGATTCTGACTTAGAGGGGAACTGTTGGGCTAGTTACTAGCTAACCACTTTAGTAGATTATTCCCCCAAATTGTTCTGATTTGTCAGTGATTATGGCTCTCCACAACTTCCTATATTTTGTTGCTTGAGGTAACTTTTGACTATTAATCACACCTCTCTGTCTTTGTTCTGCCATACATTCACACAAACTGTTAAATTGGTTACGATTACTCACGGCTTTCAATAAATCCTGTGAGTGCTAGACTTTCTAAGCCCTCTTTCCTTATGTGTCTCAGAAATTTCAAAACAATTTCTTTTTGATTGTAAGTCTTAATTTCCTTGTAGCTCCAATTCCTAGCCAATTAATTACTTGATTAGTAACAAAAATTGTACTGATTTTGTCAGGATGTAGGTGGTCATTGCTTTCCATAACTTTCTGGTTTTTGTTGCTCTCAGTGACTTTTGACCTTGACCATCCTTTTTCATCTCTATTCTGTGACCTCTTCACACAGATCTGTTAAAAAGACTATTCCATGTTTTCTCATGATACTCTTGCTTTCAATATATCTTGTGAGTGCTAAATTTTCTAAGCCCTCTTTCCTTGTATATTTCACAAATTTCAACAATTCCTTTCTGATGATAAGTATATATTTCCTTGTAGTTCCTATTTTTCTTAAGAATTCCTCATTAAAATTTTCGGTTCTCTGGTAGATTGAAAACAGAATATGAAAAATTTGTTAATACCAAATTAATTATGAAAACATTGGCTTTCAAAATAAAACAAGGCATACTATACATATATATATATATATATATGGTGGATTCTCCTATCGTGAACAATAAATGAGGGTCAGCATTGGATGGTGCCTTTCATTTTATACTTATGCATGCTAGCAGGGGCTATTGTGGAGAAAATCAGGTAAGGGAAAGTCATATTTCATTTGTGCTTTCTTAAGTGTGACACTAGCCCAGCCTTGTTTGCAAGTGACAAAGCCACACTGACAGATGAAATTTGGTACAGCAAGATTTTGATGGCATCTCTACTTCAGAGCTTGATGAAGCTGATCATGGTGCTTCAGTCTACTGTCTTCAAAATCCTTTAACTTAATGAAACATATCTTACTTCGATTTCAGCTTGGCCTTCCCAGGTTTTCATATCAAAGTTGAGACATTTCAAATTGTCTTTCAATTTGTCTTTGTAATGTAAGAGTGGACGTCCAACTGAATACTTGGAGTTTGGTAGTTGTCCATACACCACATGACCAACCCACCTAAGTTGTATCTTTGCTAGAATGGTTTCAATGCCTGTGATGTTGTTACATTTCTTAAGTATTGTACTATTCTTGATTCTGTCATCCCATTTTATATCACATATGGCACAAAGACAGTGCATGTGAAAGGTGTCAAGTTGATTTATGTGTTTGTGATACAAGTCCAAGTTTCAGTACAATAGAAAAGGGTTGAGAGAACGACTGATCTTTACTTTGTCAATCTTTACTCTGAGAGACATGTCTTTGGTGTTCCATAACCTATATTTAAGATTGCTGTGCTGGCTTTGGCTATTCTTGATTGGATTTCTCTGTCCATTTTTCCACCAGAAGAGACTGTTTGATCCAAGATATGTGAAGGTCTCAACAGTTTTAATGCCGTACCAACAATGAATATGAAAGGATTTGTGAGAGATGGAGTGCCTTGTACTGGCTGCTACATTAGCTCAGTCTTCTTTATGTTGATAGTGAGTCCAAATGCTTTTGCTGTTTCAGAGAATTTATCAAGGATAGTTTGAATGTCTTCTAGACTGTGTGCTAATAGAGTGGCATCATCTGCAAAGAGAAGATCATGTACCAGCTGTAGACCAAGTTTCAATTGTGCTTTAAAATGTTGTTGATTGTATAGACCTCCACTTGTTCTGAATTCAACATTGACTCCTTCACTTAAGTCAGAGAATGTTTTTTCAAGCATAGCAGAAAAGAAAAGTGCAAAGAGAAGAGGAGCAAGAATACAACCTTGCTTTGTACTGTTGGAGATGAAAAAGGCGTTCAATTGCTCACTTCCCGACCTTACAAAAGCTTTCATTTCTTTATGAAAGGAGGTAATAATATGGAGCATTTTTTCTGGAACACCTGATTTTGACAAATCTTTCCAAAGAGCAGTTTGAGATACAGTATCAAAAGCCTTTGTGAAGTCTACAAAAACAACAAATAGATCCTTGTTTTGTTCTCGTACCTTCTCCTGAGCCTACCGGAGACAAAAGATCATATCCATGGTTCTTCTACCGGATCAAAAAAACACACTGGATCTCTGGTAATGCCAATTCTGAGACAAATTCTTTAAGCCTATTCAGCATGATATGAGCAGCAAGGATTTTGTCAGCAACCGAAAGAAGAGATATTCCTCTATGGTTGTCACATTCATACCTATTCTCTTTGCACTTATACAAATGGATAATTGAGGCATCCTTATACTGCTGTGGCACTTCTCTCCCTTTCCTACACAAGGTTGAAAAATTCACAAATTTTGCATATCAAAAGATCAGTGTGACATTTGTATATTTCAGCTGGAATTTCATCTTCTCTGGGGGCTTTTCCATTCAAAAGATGTTTGATGGCTTTTTTGAGCTCAAAGGTTGAAGGGTTAGCAGAAAGGCTTTGTACAACAGGTCTCCGAGGAAGATTGTTTATTACTTCAGCATCAAGAGACGAATCCCAATTTAGGACCATAGAGAAGTGTTCTGCCCAACATTTGATAATGTGTGTTTTGTCTGTCAAAATAGTGTTATTTGCAGAAAATATTGGTGAGAGACTGCTGGAAATTGAACCAAAAACACCCTTCAAGTTTTAGTAGAATGACTTGAAGTCACATCTATCAGCAGCCTTCTGCAAAGCTTTAGCCTTTACTGTCTACCAGCCCTCCTTTATCTCCCTCAGTTTTGCTTGAAATTTTCCCTTGACTGATTTAAAGGCCTGTTTCTTTGATAGACATGCTTTGTCTGCTATCCAGACCTGATAACATTTATGCATATTTTCAAGGAGAGATTTAATTTTAGGATCATTTGAATCAAACCAGTCTTGATGTTTCTCTGAACATACCTGAGTGTTTCATTTACGGAGTCATACAGTATGTTTTGTAAGGCAGACCATGCTGATTCAACTTCATTAGCTACATCAAGAGACAAAAGTTTTGAGTTACACTATGTTTGGAAAGAGTCTAATGTTTCTCTGCCTTTCAGATTGGTTATGTAAACCTTCTTTGATGGTTTTGTCCGATTGTTTTTAACAAGCTTCTTCAAATGCATTGCTGTATGTGAGCAAACAATTTTGTGATCTGACCAACATTGCTAGATATCTAAGGTTTATATTGTGGCAATCATGATCACGAAAGTTGATATAGTCAATGAGATGGTCATGCTCTGATCTAGAATGTCACCATGTAGTTTTGAAACTAGTTGGTTGTTGGAAAATTGTGTTAGTTATTACAAGATTGTATTCACTGCAAAGAGACAGCAGCAATACCCCGTTAGAATTTGATTTACCGATGCCATATTTTTCAACAACTTTCCCCAATGATAGTGTGTCACATCTAACACAAGCATTGAAGTCCCCCATCACATAAAGTTTGTCACAAAATGACATCTGCCTTAGAAGTTCACAAAGGTTACAGTAAAAGAATTCTTTAACCTCCTCAGTAGAGTCCAATGTGGGAGCATAACAACTAAGTAAAGTGGCATGCTTATTCTTACCGATAGGTAAGCAAAGAGACATTAGCCTCTCAGAAATACCAACTGAAAGTGATTCCAGTCGTGACACAAGATCGTTTCTGATAGCAAATCCTACACTAGATTCCCTTTCTGCAGATTCAGGTTGTCCTACCCAGAAGAAGGTGTAGCCACCTTCCACTTCCTTGAGTTGCCCTCTGGAAGCCTGGTTTCTGATAGAGCAGCAATACTGATGTTGTTCTGTTTAAGTACTCGTGCACTAATTGCTGTTCTGCATTCAGGGTTTTTCTTATTGTCCTGAAGAGTCCTTACATTCCAAGATGCTATGAATATGTTTGTTTTATTAAGTTTTGATTTTCTGAATTTTTGGGTGCATAATTTGGATGCCCAGCCATACGCACCTTATGACAGTGTCATGCTCAGACATGCAATTTTTAGGTCATCTTTTATTGATCCTTCCTCATAAGAGGAAAGCAGTGACATCCCTAAATTTGTTATGAGAGGAGGACACGAAGTGCAACAATGTTCAATTTTGTGCTGCTCTAAAGCCATCTACCTCTTACCATGACGATTGCATATAGCATGAAACAGACTGTCGCCTCTAAGTGTTGACTTCTTCTTTTGTTATATATATATATATATATATATATATATATATATATATATATATATATATATATAATCCTTTCTATGGGCTTGTAGATAGCTGATGGCTATATATATATATATATACACATAATCCATCCTGTGGGCTTGCAGCACTCGTCTCCTCTCAAGTCCTTCCGACAACCCCCCTTTAAAATGTAAGAGATTTAGAGGATGGTGAAGACCAATGCTGCCCATTACCATTAAAAATAAGGTGCAGCAGATGAGTAACAAAAATACTACTTCTACCCAATGGCCCCTATACACAAAAAAAAAAAAAAAACAAACAACTTTTTTTTATACATTGGATATTGGAGTAACAGTTCATCATTAAATGTGCCAATATATTGTTATATATATGTTTTTAAATAATAATAATAATAAAATAAAATAAAAAAATATAAAATTATTATCAAATATTAGAATATAAAATTATTATCATTATTATTATCATTATTATTATTATTATTATTATTATTATTATTATTATTATTGTTGTTGTTTTTTCTAAAAATAATTGACAGATAAATAATAAAAGCAAATTGACTAGCAGTAAACAAAACAAAATAACATTATAATTGAAAACACTTTTCCAACAAATTTGAAATAGATTACTTTCCAATTAATAAATAAGAAAATGTAAATGAATTAAAATCACACCAAATGAAAAATTAAATGGAAAGTTTTGATTTTTATAATTATCCATTATTCTTTTATCTTTCTTTGTTTATTATATTATAATATTTGTTACGTTATTATGCATTTATAGTATTTAAAATCTATTATGCATATTTGTTTATTTTTAAGACAATTCATGGCATACAACAATTTTTTATTAAAATAAGTGTTGTTCAGCAAGTGTAATTTATTAAGAAGATCTCGTTAAGAGTTAACATAATTCATTGTATTTGCTTTATTTATTATATAGTGACATTAATAATTCTATATTCTAATCTATTTAAATTTAAATGTAACATTTCTCTGTTTTTATAATTTGGAGGAAAGCTTTTAGAGTTGTAATGTTTATTTTGTTTATCTTTGACTATTATCACTGGTTTCTTTATTATTATTTATATTCTTTTATAAATATATATATATATATATATATATATATATATATATATATATATATATAATGATAGAAAATATAGTTTTAAGGTATGCTATATTTATGGATAAAAGTGCTCAATATCAGAGACAGAGCATATGCAAATATGAAAGTGGACATTGAGGTCAACATCATGCAGCAACAGTCTGTTTCAAACATGAAACAGATTGTCACTGCTTGATGTTGACCTCAGCATCCACTTTTATATTTATGTAGATATAATAGGCTGATGAAAGAAATTTGAGAGATAAAAAAACTGTAATAATAATATTTATTGTTTATTATTTGGCCTTTAGACCAAATAGAAGTATGATATCTAAAAACAAGAAGAAAAACTTTTGGCACAAGGCATTTTGTTTCTTGTGCAAGGTAAGGTAAATGTAGAAATTTTATTTAGTAACCTATATTTGTTCCTCAAATTTAAAATATTATTAAATATGTTTTCTACATAAGATTTGATAAACTTCTTGGGAGGAAAGAAACCAATTAGCATGAGAGGTTTTTCCTCTTTTATTTACTTTCATGTTTTTCATTGTGTGTATGTGTGTGTATTAGGAAAATTAATGAAAAAGTGCGAAAACTCTATTGTGTGATCTATTATTACAATGCATTTATCTTATAAGACTTCATTGAACTAAAGTGATTTTTACATTGATGTGACTATACATGTACATGAAGGAGAGGGGACACTGAAATTTTAAACTTTTAAATTTTTTGAAAATATTTGATTTGAGTATATAGTCTACCAGATTTTATTTAATTTCTTTTTCTTTGTTTTTGTCACTTTTGTTATAATTTATCCCACATTGTGATCATAGAAAATCTGCCAAGAAAGGTGAAATATCTTTTATTGTTTTAGTAGTAGTTGTAACAAATTTTATATTAAGCTGAAGGACGATACATGTCACATAAAAACTTTTTTCCACTTTGTTATAGTTTTTCCCTAAAATTGTTCTTATTATGTAAAAATTTATATATTGTTTTTTTTCATATGTATGTGTGTGTATGTGTGTGTACAATTTCAGATATAACTAAAACATATGATTATAAAAGGACAAGTTTTCCTTTTGTCTTTATTCAATTATATATATATATATATATATATATATATATATATATATACCTAAATGGATCAACTTTCCCTGACGATCCATTTAGGTGAAACCTAGGTAGGTTTGTCTGGCTCACTAGGTGTATCTAGGTCTGCTCTACAGTTGTATTGAGCTCTTTTGTTAGTTGTTTATTCGTATCGGGATTTTTTCTTTGGGCTTCAAACCTGCATCTGTGCGATTTTTTTCGACAGACTTTCACGTTTGTAGCTCTTTCTTTTTTTAAAACCTTTTTTCCCCTCGAGATTGATTTGATTATTGGCAAATCAAAAATTCGAGGATTTTTCGAAACAAGTATAGTTATCTATATTTGTGTATATATATATATATATATGTGTGTGTGTGTGTGTGTACATGTATATATATGAAGTTCTAAAGAAAACAGGAACAAAAAAACACAAAATTTCTGAGATACATTATGAGAAAGGATGGTTTGGAAAATGTAATACTCACAGAAGAGGCAGTAGAGGGAAACTGAGCAACTTAGCTATTACTTGTGTGAATGGATCACAGAGCAGAGACATGGTGGGGATGGTAAAGAGTATAATGTTGCTTAGAGCTACAAGGGACAGGAGGTTGTGGAGAGCCATGATCACCTACATCCTGAAGGGGCATGATGCGTTAAAAAAAATAGGAAGGCTTTCATGTGATCAGTCTAGTTCATGAAATAACTGCAAAATTTCTTGAGTGTGCATAAACTGAGAAATTTGCGTATGTAACTCCGGAGTGGAAGTGATGTGTGATTCAATTGTCTAACTTGAATGAGGGAAAAACAAGTTTCAAAACAAGAGATGATACTTCAAAGTAGGGTGTATGAATCTTGTGAAGTCAAAGATGTTTACTGTGTATAAGTCAATCTGGTGCAAAAATGATGAAGATGATATATATATATATATATATATATATATATATATATAAGAACAGTTTTAGGAAAATCTATGACAATGTAGAAAAAAAATTTTGTTTGACACATTTTTTCCTTTAGAAGATGACGTTTACATTGGTGTCATTATACATGCGCATAAATGAGAGCTCAATCCATCCAGCATCAGTGTTCCTTGTTAATGAAATGTCTTTGAATAAGTGTGCTTTCTCTGGACATAAAATTTCAGCTGTTTTATAAGGCATTGCTTTATGAAATCTCCTTCACTGTAAGATTTCTCACTCATGGCTATCATTCAGCTGAATTTATAGCTTGCAGTAACAGAAGCAACATTCTGTTTCTGAATTTTTGTAAAAAAAGGTCTGTTGCTGTGTCAAGTTAGCCTTCAATTCCTTGAGTTTTGAAATGTGCATTGGGCCTTCATATTTATTGTGAGATAGATAGTTATTCTGAACAGAATAAGATCTGAAATTGAGCTAATACTGAGGAAAAACCAAAATGGCTTCTGCACCAACATATCAACATCAGGACAGATTCTTACCATTTGATGAATCTTGGAAGGCATACAATCCAAAAACCTTCCAGCCACCTTCTTGTTTGTTGACTTCTCAAAGGCATTTGACTCCATTCATTGTTGGAAGATGAAAGAAATACAACTTGCATATGAGATACCTAAGGAAACTGTAGATGCCATCTGTATCAGAACACCCATTCTATGGTAGGCTCACCTGATTTTTTTTATATTACTGCAGGAGTCCTTGAAGGAGACACACTTGTGCCTTTTCTCTTCATCTGTCTTGACTATATGCTGAGAAAAGCCCTAAATAAGAACTTGCAGGTTGGCTTCACTTTCACTGAACAAAAAAGCAGACACTATCCAGCTGCAAATATCACTGATGCTGACAATGCTGACAACCTAGCAATACTGACTGACGATCTAAAAGACACAACATTACTCCTTCACAACATCAAAAATATATCCCAGGAGATTGCACTGTATGTCAATGCAGGTAAAACAGAGTTCATCTACCTAAATCAAGATACATCAACAGGCATGAAAAGTCTGAATGAAGAAAACATCAAGAAAGTAGTAGATTTCAAATACCTGGGTAGCTATATTGTTTCCACTGAGAATGATGTTAAAATCAGACAAGGAAAAGCCTGGAGAGTGCTTAATGAAATGAACAAAATCTGGAAATCAAATCTACCGGACAAAATGAAGAGAAACTTTTTCAGAGCTATAGTAGAGTCCGTCCTTGTATATAGCTCCTTAACCTGAACACTAACAGCCAAAGTAGAAAAGAAGTTAGGTGGGGCTTAAACATAAACAATTTGAGCAGCACTAAACAAATCCTGGAAAGAACATCCAACATAGAAAGAGCTGTATGACAGCATATCTCACATCAGCAAATTAATACACCAACAAAGACTAAAAAAATTGCTTGTCACTGTTGGTGTAGTAAAGAATTAGCTGAAGACATTCTACTCTGGATAGCACCTCATGGAAAAAGAACACAAGGTCAACCAAAGAAGATGTACATTGACCATCTGATTTGAAGACATCTAATACATATTGGATGAGCTTCTAAATGCAATGAATGACAAGAATGGATGGAAGCTGTATGTCATGGAATGTCAAGCTTGATGATGATGAGATGGTTTGTTTTATAATGTCTTTTGGTGTGGTCTTGTTGCAAATTAGACAATGTATCTTTTCATTCAATGTTGTATAAAAATACCGTAATTCCCACTTTTCAAGAAACACTTGCCCTTTTTTGTTCAATTTCCATTTTCTTTTAGCTGGAGGAGCACTGGTCATTTTAGGGTAAAGAAGTAGGAAAAAAATTAATTTTCAAAATTGATGACATGGCATCTGAAAAATTACAGGTACATTTAAACTACAGCCAACAGTAAAAAGAGATTAAAGCAATTTTGATAATGCCTTTAAAACTTTTTTTGCTGACACTTCAACCCAAAAAGCAAAACTTTTGAAATTTTGAAAGAAATTTTTCTGTTTACAACTGTTAATGAGTTGCTATATTGTTTTGGGGTGTGATGGCTGCTGGCATGGCTACAAGAGAGAATTTGTTCCTGTCCTGTTTTCTCTGTCACCAAGAATATTGAATATTTGCTACAATTAACTTAAAGTTTGTTGATAATATTAAAATTATTTTAAATAAATTCAGGCAGTAAATGGTATTCTTATTTGGTATTCTATTAGAATAAATCAAAATGTAAAGAAAACCATGAGAATTATTTTCTTAAATACTGTAATTTCTAAATTATTAAAAACTTCAATTTTGGCTGTTAAATGACCAAATTAGTATATTTTGTGCAGGCCACAGATGTGTTTATAAAGGACCACATGTTTGACATGTGAGATCTGGGCCATTTCATTTAGTTTCTTTTTCTTTTTTGTCTATATTTTTCTCACATTTGTTATTAAATATCCCACAATGTGATAACAGAAGATCCACCATAAAAGGTGATATGTTGTAAGAAGCTGGATGTAAATTTACTGTGAATAATGATTATATATATATATATATATATATATATATATATATATATATGAGTTAAAGATCAAATGCAGATCAAATATGCATTGAAATCTGACAGGATGATAAGATAAAGAACAAATAGGAAATGTTTATCAATCTAACATATTTCACATTTATTAAAGCTTCATCTCAGATTGATAGAAAACAGACAAAAAGACAGACCTTTGGTGTTTTCAATTTTGTTTCCTAAAGTTATATTTATCAATATAATATTATATATTTTCTACTCACACTCATTTTTTATCACTTGATAGTTTATGTGGTACTACTGTCAAAAAGGAAGTATAAATGATTTTATTATATGTTAAATAATGACTTCATAATCTACAAGTATTTTAGATTTAAATCATGATATATATATTTATTTTTTTGTTACTTCTATCTTTTTCTAAAATTAACAAACTTTTTGATATTTGTGTTGGTTTATTTATGTACTATTTCATAATTTGTCTTCCTTTCTAGTGTTTTTTTTACCTATATTACTATATATTTAAACAAACTGTTAATTTTTTTAGCTTTTAAAACACATAATGCATCTAATGCTTATATACGTACATTATATATGTTCCAAAGGTTTTCATAACTGGGGGGTGACAACAAGGACAAGCTCCCACTGTCTATAAAATATTTCTGTGGCATGCATGTCAAATATTCTTTGACAAGTCCAGCTCCAAGCTAGAGAGTGGTCAAAGGCAGAAAACTGGTGCCTCATAACTAGCTGCTTCAGGTAAAGGGAGCGCGACAACCCATAGAGGCAGTCCATCTAGAGGAAGGAAAACCTTGATTTTAAACCTCCACTGCCTTGCAGTCATATCCAAACATGGAAAAGGCTAGTAAATCCAGATAAAAAACACATAGTGGAGTCTCAAATGCAGTTGGCTGTCAGCACTGATCACTTTCTCTCAACTCTTGTAGCCAAGTCATCCTCAAATGTAATGTCCAGTATTCCTTTGGATCTTGTTGGTTTGACAGAGAGGGGAATCATGTAGTCTGGGTAGCACATGGCCTTCATGTACCATCACTCAGGCTTGTACCCTGGAGAGGTCACTCCAGTTTCACCACCAAATGACTGTATTTTGACCAAGCAGGGTGCTACCTTTATCTTGCAAGATAAACAGATGTCTACTGCTATGAGTTTGGTCAATCAGATTTAAGCCGTCCATCTAGAAAGAAAGAAAGGAAATCTGATTTTGAAGGAACAGATATACAGACCCCCTTTTTTTAATGCAGCAAAGCTTTGAATTATATCAATATTTGTGTTGAAGAGAACCAGACCAACATGAAAAAAAAAAACATAATTAAAGTGTGTCTGGTGTAAGCAAGAGTTATGAATAATTGGCTGTATAAAGAAGGTTGCTCTCTACATAGATGGATCCCTATGGAATTTGCATGGCAATCATTGTGTTAATTTGCAAGTGGATAGTGAGGCTTTCCAATGTGGCTGAGTGGTTAGAATGTTCACTTTCCGACTATGAGACCCAGGTTCAAATCTCACCATGGTTAACTTATCAGGAAGGTGATTTCTTGATGTTCACACATCCCAGTGTGTAGCACCTTTGAAAGTACCTGAAAACTATATCATGGGTTGGCCCAAGCCTTTTGAGTGGAATTAGGTAGGCAGAACTATTTGGGAGCTATCAATAGTTGTGCTAGAATGAGGTAACCAGTCATCGTGACTGAGGGTTTGAGCATACTGGCCTTGTTCAGACTGTTGATCATGCCAGAAACTGTAACTAAAGTTGAATCAGCATAGTTGTAGTATAAACCATGGATGGACTGTGGGTGTTGAACAAACACAAATGTGACTGAGCAGAAGTCTGCAACATGGATTGTTTAGCCATCTGAGTTGACAGATATATTTGGATACAAGTGGTCAGCCATTATTATTATTATGTAGTGAGGCTTGGCATTCAATGAATCATAACTGATCTGCAGCTATATGTATATAAGACAGAAGTTTCTTAGTGTCCTCGGGGTGGGGGCATGGTTGGGAGAGCACCACTCAGATTTACAACTGTTTGTCTTGCTACAGCTCAGATCTGCAACTGTTTGTCTTGCTATACCTTGGATTCAGAGTTATTCAGATTTACAACTGTTTGTCTTGCTACAGCTCAGATCTGCAACTGTTTGTCTTGCTATAGCTCAGATCTGATTCAGAGTTATTCAGATTTACAACTGTTTGTCTTGCTACAGCTCAGATCTGCAACTGTTTGTCTTGCTATATCTTGGATTCATGTTATTCAGATTTACAACTGTTTGTCTTGCTACAGCTCAGATCTGCAACTGTTTGTCTTGCTATATATCTTGATTCAGAGTTATTCAGATTTACAACTGTTTGTCTTGCTATACAGCTCAGATCTGCAACTGTTTGTCTTGCTAGCTATCTTGGATTCAGAGTTATTCAGATTTACAACTGTTTGTCTTGCTACAGCTCAGATCTGCAACTGTTTGTCTTGCTATATCTTGGATTCAGAGTTATTCAGAATTTACAACTGTTTGTCTTGCTACAGCTCAGATCTGCAACTGTTTGTCTTGCTATATCTTGGATTCAGAGTTATTCAGATTTACAACTGTTTGTCTTTACAGCTCAGATCTGCAACTGTTTGTCTTGCTATATCTTGGATTCAGAGTTATTCAGATTTACAACTGTTTGTCTTGCAACTGTTTGATTTGCAACTGTTTGTCTTGCTATATCTTTGATTCAGAGTTATTCAAGATTTACAACTGTTTGTCTTGCTACAGCTCAGATCTGCAACTGTTTGTCTTGCTATATCTTGGATTCAGAGTTATTCAGATTTACAACTGTTTGTCTTGCTACAGCTCAGATCTGCAACTGTTTGTCTTGCTATATCTTGGATTCAGAGTTATTCAGATTTACAACTGTTTGTCTTGCTACAGCTCAGATCTGCAACTGTTTGTCTTGCTATACCTTGGATTCCGATGTTATTCAGATTTACAACTGTTTGTCTTGCTACAGCTCAGATCTGCAACTGTTTGTCTTGCTATATCTTGGATTCAGAGTTATTCAGATTTACAACTGTTTGTCTTGCTACAGCTCAGATCTGCAACTGTTTGTCTTGCTATATCTTGGATTCAGAGTTATTCAGATTTACAACTGTTTGTCTTGCTACAGCTCAGATCTGCAACTGTTTGTCTTGCTATATCTTGGATTCCGATGTTATTCAGATTTACAACTGTTTGTCTTGCTACAGCTCAGATCTGCAAATGTTTGTCTTGCTATATCTTGGATTCAGAGATTTATTCAGATTTACAACTGTTTGTCTCATACAGCTCAGATCTGCAACTGTTTGTCTTGCTATACCTTGGATTCAGAGTTATTCAGATTTACAACTGTTTGTCTTGCTACAGCTCAGATCTGCAACAGATTTGTTTGTTGTCTTGCTATATCTTGGATTCAGAGTTATTCAGATTTACAACTGTTTGTCTTGCTACAGCTCAGATCTGCAACTGTTTGTCTTGCTATATCTTGGATTCAGAGTTATTCAGATTTACAACTGTTTGTCTTGCTACAGCTCAGATCTGCAACTGTTTGTCTTGCCTATATCTTGGATTCAGAGTTATACAGCTCAGATTTACAACTGTTTGTCTTGCTACAGCTCAGATCTGCAACTGTTTGTCTTGCTATATCTTGGATTCAGATGTTATTCAGATTTACAACTGTTTGTCTTGCTACAGCTCAGATCTGCAACTGTTTGTCTTGCTATATCTTGGATTCAGAGTTATTCAGATTTACAACTGTTTGTCTTGCTACAGCTCAGATCTGCAACTGTTTGTCTTGGCTATATCTTGGATTCGATGTTATTCAGATTTACAACTGTTTGTCTTGCTACAGCTCAGATCTGCAACTGTTTGTCTTGCTATATCTTGGATTCAGAGTTATTCAGATTTACAACTGTTTGTCTTTAGCTCAGATCTGCAAGCTATATCAGATTCTGTTATTCAACTGTTTGTCTTTTATCTGCAACCCTATATCTTGATTCAGAGTTAGATTTACAACTGTTTGTCTTGCTACAGCTCAGATCTGCAACCTTGTCTTATATCTTGGATTCAGAGTTATTCAGATTTACAACTGTTTGTCTTTCTACAGCCAGATCTGCAACTGTTTGTCTTGCTATATCTTGGATTCAGAGTTATTCAGATTTACAACTGTTTGTCTTGCTACAGTTCAGATCTGCAACTGTTTGTCTTGCTATATCTTGGATTCAGAGTTATTCAGATTTACAACTGTTTGTCTTGCTACAGCTCAGATCTGCAACTGTTTGTCTTGCTATACCTTGGATTCCGATGTTATTCAGATTTACAACTGTTTGTCTTGCTACAGCTCAGATCTGCAACTGTTTGTCTTGCTATATCTTGGATTCAGAGTTATTCAGATTTACAACTGTTTGTCTTGCTACAGCTCAGATCTGCAACTGTTTGTCTTGCTATATCTTGGATTCAGAGTTATTCAGATTTACAACTGTTTGTCTTGCTACAGCTCAGATCTGCAACTGTTGTCTTGCTATATCTTGGATTCAGAGTTATTCAGATTTACAACTGTTTGTCTTGCTACAGCTCAGATCTGCAACTGTTTGTCTTGCTATATCTTGGATTCAGAGTTATTCAGATTTACAACTGTTTGTCTTGCTACAGCTCAGATCTGCAACTGTTTGTTTTGCTATATCTTGGATTCCGATGTTATTCAGATTTACAACTGTTTGTCTTGCTACAGCTCAGATCTGCAACTGTTTGTTTGTCTTGGATTCGATGTTATTATTTACTTGTTTGTCTTCAGCTCAGATCTGCAACTGTTTGTTATTCTTGGAGAGTTATTTTACAACTGTTTGTCTTGCTACAGCTCAGATCTGCAACTGTTTGTCTTGCTATATCTTGGATTCAGAGTTATTCAGATTTACAACTGTTTGTCTTGCTACAGCTCAGATCTGCAACTGTTTGTCTTGCTATATCTTGGATTCAGAGTTATTCAGATTTACAACTGTTTGTCTTGATACAGTTTGTCAGATCTGCAACAGATCTGTTTGTCTTGCTATATCTTGGATTCATGTTATTCAGATTTACAACTGTTTGTCTTGCTACAGCTCAGATCTGCAACTGTTTGTCTTGCTATATCTTGGATTCAGAGTTATTCAGATTTACAACTGTTTGTCTTGCTACAGCTCAGATCTGCAACTGTTTGTCTTGCTATATCTTGGATTCAGAGTTATTCAGATTTACAACTGTTTGTCTTGCTACAGCTCAGATCTGCAACTGTTTGTCTTGCTATATATCTTGGATTCAGAGTTATTCAGATTTACAACTGTTTGTCTTGCTACAGCTCAGATCTGCAACTGTTTGTCTTGCTATATCTTGGATTGGATTTACAACTGTTTGTCTTATACAGTTATTGCAACTGTTTTTATAACTGTTTGTTCTAGATTTACAACTGTTTTGTCTTGCTACAGCTCAGATCTGCAACTGTTTGTTTTGCTATACCTTTGATTCAGAGTTATTCAGATTTACAACTGTTTGTCTTGCTACAGCTCAGATCTGCAACTGTTTGTCTTGCTATATCTTGGATTCAGAGTTATTCAGATTTACAACTGTTTGTCTTGCTACAGCTCAGATCTGCAACTGTTTGTCTTGCTATACCTTGGATTCAGAGTTATTCAGATTTACAACTGTTTGTCTTGCTACAGCTCAGATCTGCAACTGTTTGTCTTGCTATATCTTGATTCAGAGTTATTCAGATTTACAACTGTTTGTCTTGCATGTGTCTCAGATCTGCAACTGTTTGTCTTGCTATATATCTTGGATTCAGAGTTATTCAGATTTACAACTGTTTGTCTTGCTACAGCTCAGATCTGCAACTGTTTGTCTGATTCAGAGTTATTCAGATTTACAACTGTTTGTCTTGCTACAGCTCAGATCTGCAACTGTTTGTCTTTGCTATACCTTGATTCAGAGTTATTCAGGATTTACAACTGTTTGTCTTGCTACAGCTCAGATCTGCAACTGTTTGTCTTGCTATATCTTGGATTCAGAGTTATTCAGATTTACAACTGTTTGTCTTGCTACAGCTCAGATCTGCAACTGTTTGTCTTGCTATACCTTGGATTCAGAGTTATTCAGATTTACAACTGTTTGTCTTGCTACAGCTCAGATCTGCAACTGTTTGTCTTGCTATATCTTGGATTCAGAGTTATTCAGATTTACAACTGTTTGTCTTGCTACAGCTCAGATCTGCAACTGTTTGTCTTGCTATACCTTGGATTCCGATGTTATTCAGATTTACAACTGTTTGTCTTGCTACAGCTCAGATCTGCAACTGTTTGTCTTGCTATATCTTGGATTCAGAGTTATTCAGATTTACAACTGTTTGTCTTGCTACAGCTCAGATCAGATTTTATAAACTGTTTGTCTTGCTATACCTTTGGATTCCATTCCGATGTTATTCAGATTTACAACTGTTTGTCTTGCTACAGCTCAGATCTGCAACTGTTTGTCTTGCTATACCTTGGATTCAGATGTTATTCAGATTTACAACTGTTTGTCTTGCTACAGCTCAGATCTGCAACTGTTTGTCTTGCTATATATCTTGGATTCGATGTTATTCAGATTTACAACTGTTTGTCTTACAGCTCAGATTCGTAACTTTGTTTGTCTTGTATATATCTTAGTTAGAGTTATCAGATTTACAACTGTTTGTCTTGCTACAGCTCAGATCTGCAACTGTTTCAGATGTTATTCAGATTTACAACTGTTTGTCTTTCATACAGCCAGATCTGCAACTGTTTGTCTTGCTATATCTTGGATTCAGAGTTTATTCAGATTTACAACAGTTTGTCTTTACAGATCTGTTTGTCTTGCTATATCTTACAGAGTTAGCTCAGATCTGCAACTGTTTGTCTTGCTCAGATATGTTTTGTCTTGCTATATTAGATTCAGAGTTATTCAGATTTATTAACTCGTTTTTGTCTTGCTACAGCTCAGATCTGCAACTGTTTGTCTTTATATCTTGGATTCAGAGTTATTCAGATTTACAACTGTTTGTCTTGCTACAGCTCAGATCTGCAACTGTTTGTCTTGCTATATCTTGGATTCGATGTTATTCAGATTTACAACTGTTTGTCTTGCTGCAGCTCAGATCTGCAACTGTTTGTCTTGCTATATCTTGGATTCAGAGTTATTCAGATTTACAACTGTTTGTCTTGCTACAGCTCAGATCTGCAACTGTTTGTCTTGTCAGATATATCTTGGATTCAGAGTTATTCAGATTTACAACTGTTTGTCTTGCTACAGCTCAGATCTGCAACTGTTTGTCTTTGCTATATCTTGGATTCAGAGTTATTCAGATTTACAACTGTTTGTCTTGCTACAGCTCAGATCTGCAACTGTTTGTCTTGCTATATCTTGATTCAGAGTTATTCAGATTTACAACTGTTTGTCTTGCTACAGCTCAGATCTGCAACTGTTTGTCTTGCTATATCTTGGATTCAGAGTTATTCAGATTTACAACTTTGTTTGTCTTGCTACAGTTCAGATCTGCAACTGTTTGTCTTGCTATATCTTGGATTCCTGAGTTATTCAGATTTGCATAACTGTTTGTCTTGCTACAGCTCAGATCTGCAACCGTTTGTCTTGCTATATCTTGGATTCAGAGTTATTCAGATTTACAACTGTTTGTCTTGCTACAGCTCAGATCTGCAACTGTTTGTCTTATATACTCTTGGATTCGATGTTATTCAGATTTACAACTGTTTGTTCTTGCTACAGCTCAGATCTGCAACTGTTTGTCTTGCTATATCTTGGATTCAGAGTCAGATTTATTATCTGCAAGATTTACAACTGATTTTATTCGATTTTACATCGTTTGCTAGCTCAGATCTGCAACTGTTTGTCTTTATATATCTTGGATTCAGAGTTATTCAGATTTTACAACTGTTTGTCTTGCTACAGCTCAGATCTGCAACTGTTTGTCTTGCTATGCCTTGATTCAGAGTTATTCAGATTTACAACTGTTTGTCTTACAGCTCAGATCTACAAACTGTTTGTCTTGCTATATATCTTGGATTCAGAGTTATTCAGATTTACAACTGTTTGTCTTTTCTAGCTCAGATCTGCAACTGTTTGTCTTGCTATATCTTGATTCCGATGTTATTCAGATTTACAACTGTTTATCTTTGCTACAGCTCAGATCTGCAACTGTTTGTCTTGCTATACCTTGGATTCGATGTTATTCAGATTTACAACTGTTTGTCTTGCTACAGCTCAGATCTGCAACTGTTTGTCTTGCTATATCTTTGGATTCAGAGTTATTCAGATTTACAACTGTTTGTCTTGCCACAGCTCAGATCTGCAACTGTTTGTCTTGCTATACCTTGGATTCAGATGTTATTCAGATTTACAACTGTTTGTCTTCATACAGCTCAGATCTGTAACTGTTTGTCTTGCATATCTTGGATTCAGAGTTATTCAGATTTACAACTGTTTGTCTTGCTACAGTTCAGATCTGCAACTGTTTGTCTTGCTATATCTTTGATTCAGAGTTATTCAGATTTACAACTGTTTGTCTTGCTACAGCTCAGATCTGCAACTGTTTGTCTTGCTATATCTTGGATTCAGAGTTATTCAGATTTACAACTGTTTGTCTTGCTATAGCTCAGATCTGCAACTGTTTGTCTTGCTATATCTTGGATTCCGAGTTATTCAGATTTACAACTGTTTGTCTTGCTACAGTTCAGATCTGCAACTGTTTGTCTTATATATATCTTGGATTCAGGTTATTCAGATTTACAACTGTTTGTCTTGCTACAGCTCAGATCTGCAACTGTTTGTCTTATTATACTTGCTACAAAGGATTCCGATCATATTCAGAGATTTTTACAACTGTTTGTTCTTACAGCTCAGATCTGCAACTGTTTGTCTTGCTATCTTTGAGATATTGCAACTGTTTGTCTTAAGGCAGCTCAGATCTGCAACTGTTTGTCTTGCTATATCTTGGATTCAGAGTTATTCAGATTTACAACTGTTTGTCTTGCTACCCAGCTCAGATCTGCAACTGTTTGTCTTGCTATATCTTGGATTCAGAGTTATTCAGATTTACAACTGTTTGTCTTACAGCTCAGATCTGCAACTGTTTGTCTTGCTATACCTTGGATTCAGTTATTCAGATTTACAACTGTTTACCTTGCTACAGCTCAGATCTGCAACTGTTTGTCTTGCTATATCTTTTGATTCAGAGTTATTCAGATTTACAACTGTTTGTCTTTGCTACAGCTCAGATCTGCAACTGTTTGTCTTGCTAACCTTGGATTCAGAGTTATTCAGATTTACAACATTGTTTGTCTTGCTACAGTTCAGATCTGCAACTGTTTGTCTTGCTATATCTTGGATTCAGAGTTATTCAGATTTACAACTGTTTGTCTTGCTCACAGCAACTGTTTGTCTCAGATCTGGTAACTGTTTGTCTTGCTATATCTTGGATTCTTTGGATTCAGAGTTATTCAGATTTACAACTGTTTGTCTTGTTACAGCTCAGATCTGCAACTGTTTGTCTTGCTATATCTTTGATTCAGAGTTATTCAGATTTACAACTGTTTGTCTTGCTACAGCTCAGATCTGCAACTGTTTGTCTTTATATATCTTGGATTCAGAGTTATTCAGATTTACAACTGTTTGTCTTGGTACAGTTCAGATCTGCAACTGTTTGTCTTGCTATATCTTGATTCAGAGTTATTCAGATTTACAACTGTTTGTCTTGCTACAGCTCAGATCTGCAACTGTTTGTCTTGCTATACCTTGGATTCAGAGTTATTCAGATTTACAACTGTTTGTCTTGCTACAGCTCAGATCTGCAACTGTTTGTCTTGCTATATCTTGGATTCAGTTTGTTATTCAGGGATTTATAACTGTTTGTCTTGCTACAGCTCAGATCTGCATTTCTGTTTGTCTTGCTATATCTGGATTCAGAGTTATTCAGATTTACAACTGTTTGTCTTGCTACAGCTCAGATCTGCAACTGTTTGTCTTATATATTTTTGGATTCAGATGTTATTCAGATTTACAACTGTTTGTCTTGCTACAGCTCAGATCTGCAACTGTTTGTCTTGCTATATCTTGGATTCAGAGTTATTCAGATTTACAACTGTTTGTCTTGCTACAGCTCAGATCTGCAAACCGTTTGTCTTGCTATCTCAGAGTTATTCATTTTCAGAGTTATTCAGATTTGCCAACTGTTTGTCTTACTGCCAGCTCAGATCTGCAACTGTTTGTCTTGCTATATCTTGGATTCAGAGTTATTCAGATTTACAACTGTTTATACAGCTCAGATCTGCAACTGTTTGTCTTACTATACCTTGATCTGATGTTATTGAATTTACAACTGTTTGTCTTGCTACAACTCAGATCTGCAACTGTTTGTCTTGCTATATCTTGGATTCAGAGTTATTCAGATTTTACAACTGTTTGTCTTGCTACAGCTCAGATCTGCAAACCGTTTTGTCTTGCTATCTTGGATTCGAGTTATTCAGATTTATAACTGTTTGTCTTTACACAGCTGATCTGCAACTGTTTGTCTTGTTTATATCTTGATTCAGAGTTATTCAGATTTGCAACTGTTTGTCTTACAGCTCAGATCTGCAACTGTTTGTCTTGCTATATCTTGGATTCAGAGTTATTCAGATTTACAACTGTTTGTCTTGCTACAGCTCAGATGGGTAAACTGTTTGTCTTAAGTATATCTTGGATTCAGAGTTATTCAGATTCAGACAACTGTTTGTCTTGCTATATCTTGGATTCAGAGATTCATTTGCAACTGTTTGTCTTGCTATACCTTGGATTCAGAGTTATTCAGATTTACAACTGTTTGTCTTGTTACAGCTCAGATCTGCAACTGTTTGTCTTGCTATATCTTGGATTCAGAGTTATTCAGATTTTACAACTGTTTGTCTTGCTACAGCTCAGATCTGCAACTGTTTGTCTTGCTATCTTGGATTCAGAGTTATTCAGATTCACAACTGTTTGTCAGATGCTCAGATCTGCAACTGTTTGTCTTGCTATATCTTGGATTCAGAGTTATTCAGATGTTATGTCAGATTTACAACTGTTTGTCTTTGTCACCTTTGTTTGTCTTGCTATATCTTTGGATTCAGAGTTATTCAGATTTACAACTGTTTGTCTTGCTACAGCTCAGATCTGCAACTGTTTGTCTCTATATATCTTGATTCAGAGTTATTTCAAGATTCAGACAACTAACTGTTTGTCTTGATTTACAGCTCAGATCTGCAACTGTTTGTCTTTGTTATACCTTGATGTTATTCGGCGTTATTCAGATTTACAACTGTTTGTCTTGCTATACAGCGTTATTCAGATTTCATAACCGTTTGTCTTGCTATATGTTTGGATTCCAGAGTTATTCCGAGATTTCAGATTTACAACTGTTTGTCTTGCTACAGCTCAGATCTGCAACTGTTTGTCTTGCTATATCTTTGGATTCAGCGTTATTCAGATTTACAACTGTTTGTCTTGCTACAGTCAGATCTGCAACTGTTTGTCTTGCTATATCTTGGATTCAGAGTTATTCAGATTTACAACTGTTTGTCTTGCTATGCTCAGATCTGCAACTGTTTGTCTTGCTATATCTTGGATTCAGAGTTATTCAGATTTCAACTGTTTGTCTTGCCATATGCTCAGATCTGCAACATTTGTCTTGCTATATCTTGATTCAGAGTTATTCAGATTTACAACTGTTTTTGTTAGCTCATCTCACTGTTTGTCTTGCTATATCTTGATTCAGATTTCAGATTTACAACTGTTTGTCTTGCTACAGCAGCTCAGATCTGCAACTGTTTGTCTTGCCTATATCTTGGATTCAGAGTTATTCAGATTTACAACTGTTTGTCTTGCTACAGTTCAGATTGCAACTGTTTGTCTTGCTATATCTTTGGATTCAGAGTTATTCAGATTTTAACTGTTTGTCTTTGCTACTGGCTAGATCTGCAACTTTTTGTCTTGTTATACCTTGGTTTGATGTTATTCAGATTTCATAATTAACTGTTTGTCTTTGTTATATCTTGATTCAGATCTGCAACTGTTTGTCTTGCTATTTTCTTGGATTCCGATGTTATTCAGATTTACAACTGTTTGTCTTGCTACAGCTCAGATCTGTAACTGTTTGTCTTGCTATATCTTGGATTCAGAGTTATTCAGATTTACAACTGTTTGTCTTGCTACAGCCCAGATCTGCAACTGTTTGTCTTGCTATATCTTGGATTCAGAGTTATTCAGATTTCCATAACTGTTTGTCTTGCTACAGCTCAGATCTGCAACTGTTTGTCTTGGCTATATCTTGATTCAGAGTTATCTAGATTTACAACTGTTTGTCTTGCTACAGCTCAGATCTGCAAACTGTTTGTTTTGTCTTACATCTTGGATTCAGAGTTATTCAGATTTATTAAACTGTGTTTGTCTTGTTACAGCTCAGATCTGCAACTGTTTGTCTTGCTTATATCTTGGATTCAGAGTTATTCAGATTTACAACTGTTTGTCTTCTATACAGCTCAGATCTGCAACTGTTTGGTTTTTATATATCTTTGATTCAGAGTTATTCAGGATTTGCCAACTGTTTGTTCATTTGTTACTTCAGGGGATCTGCAAACTGTTTGTCTTGCTAGATCTTGGATTCATGTTATTCAGATTTACAACTGTTTGTCTTCTACAGCTCAGATCTGCAACTGTTTGTCAGCTCAGGATCTGCAACTGTTTGTCTCATATATCTTTGGATTCAGAGTTATTCAGATTTCTAAGATTTATTGGGAACTGTTTGTCTTATATCTTGGATCTAGAGTACAGCTCAGATCTGCAACTGTTTGCTTTGCTATATCTTTGGATTCAGAGTTATTCAGATTTACAACTGTTTGTCTTGTTACAGCTCAGATCTGCAACTGTTTGTCTTTATATCTTGATTCAGAGTTATTCAGGATTACAACTGTTTGTCTTTATGCAGTTCAGATCTTTGCAACTGTTTGTCTTGCTATACCTTGACCTGACAGAGTTATTCAGATTTATAACTGTTTGTCTTATACAGCTCAGATCTGCAACTGTTTGTCTTGTATATACTTGATTCCGATGTTATTCAGATTTACAACATTTTGTCTTGTTACAGCTCAGGATCTGCAACTGTTTGTCCTATATATCTTTGATTCAGAGTGATGTTTGTCTTTCAGATTTCAGATTGCAATTGTTTGTCTTGCATATCAGCTCAGATTTACAAATGTTTGTCTTGCTGATGCAACCTTTTGGATTCAGATGTTATTCAGATTTCACAACTGTTTTGTCTTGCTACAGCTCAGATCTGCAACTGTTTGTCTTGTTTATATTTGGATTCAGATGTTATTCAGATTTACATAAACTGTTTGTCTTGCTACAGCTCAGATCTGCAACTGTTTGTCTTGTTATATCTTTGGATTCAGAGTTATTCAGATTTCATAACTGTTTGTCTTGCTACAGCTCAGATCTGCAACTGTTTGTCTTGCTATATCTTTGGATTCAGAGTTATTCAGATTTACAACTGTTTGTCTTACAGCCAGATCTGCAACTGTTTGTCTTGCTATATCTTTTGGATTCAGAGTTATTCAGATTTTACAATTTACAACAAAATCGTTTGTTCTTGGATCTCATGTTACTAGCTCAGATCTGCAACTGTTTGTCTTATATATCTTGGATTCAGATGTTATTCAGATTTACAAATTGTTTGTCTTTACACATTTCAGATCTGCAACTGTTTGTCTTGCTATATCTTTTGGATTCAGAGTTATTCAGATTTACAACTGTTTGTCTTGCTACATGCTCAGATCTGCAACTGTTTGTCTTGCTATATCTGGATTCAGAGTTATTCAGAGATTTACAACTGTTTGTCTTGTATAAGGCTCAGATCTGCAACTGTTTGTCTTATATATCTTGGATCTAGATGTTATTCAGATTTTACAACTGTTTGTCTTATACAGCTCAGATCTGCAACTGCTTGTCTTGCTATATCTTGGATTCAGATGTTATTCAGATTTACAACTGTTTGTCTTGCTACAGCTCAGATCTGCAAACTGTTTGTCTTGCTATATCTTGATTCAGAGTTATTCAGATTTTACAACTGTTTGTTTGTCCAGATCTGCAACTTTTTGTCTTCTATATATCTTGGATTCAGAGTTATTCAGATTTTGGTTTGTCTTCTATTCAGATTCGGTAACTGTTTGTCTTGCTATATCTTGATTCAGAGTTATTCAGATTTACAACTGTTTGTCTTTGCTGTTGCCTCAGATCTGCAACTGTTTGTCTTTGCTATATCTTGATTCAGAGTTATTCAGATTTACAACTGTTTGTCTTGCTACAGCTCAGATCTTGCAAACTGCTTGTTCCCATATATCTTGATTCAGAGTTATTCAGATTTTTACAACTGTTTGTCTTGTTACAGCCTCAGATCTGCAAACTGGTTTGTCTTGCTATATCTGGATTCAGAGGTTATTCAGATTTTACAACTGGTTTGTCTTGTTACAGCTCAGATCTGCAACTGTTTGTCTTTGCTATATCTTTGGATTCAGAGTTATTCAGATTTATAACTGTTTGTCTTGTTACAGCTCAGATCTGGCAACTGTTTGTCTTTGCTATATCTTGGATTCAGAGTTATTCAGATTTATAACTGTTTGTCTTCTTGATCTGCAACTGTTTGTCTTGCTCAGAGATCAGATTTGCAACTGTTTGTCCATATCAGACCTTGGATATCTTTGGATTCATGTTATTCAGATTTACAACTGTTTGTCTTGTTACAGCTCAGATCTGCAACTGTTTGTCTTGCTATATCTTGGATTCAGAGTTATTCAGATTTACAAATTGTTTGTCTTTGCTACAGCTCAGATCTGCAACTGTTTGTATTTGCTATATCTTGGATTCAGATATTCAGATTTCAAGAGTACAGCTCAGATTTACAACTGTTTGTCTTGCTATTTTGGATCTGAGTTACAGCCTACAGCTCAGATCTGCAACTGTTTGTCTTGCTATATCTTGGATTCAGAGTTATTCAGATTTACAACTGTTTGTCTTGGTTACAGCTCAGATCTGCAACTGTTTGTCTTGCTATATTTGATTCAGATGTTATTCAGATTTATAACTGTTTGTCTTGCTATACAGCTCAGATCTGCAAACTGTTTTGTCTTGCTATATCTTTGATTCATGTTATTCAGATTTACAACTGTTTGTCTGCTACAGCTCAGATCTGCAACTGTTTGTCTTGCTATATCTTTGATTCAGAGTTATTCAGGATTTTACAACTGTTTGTCTTGCTACAGCCCAGATCTGTAACTGTTTGTCTTGCTATATCTTGATTCTGACAAGTTATTCAGATTTACAACTGTTTGTCTTGCTGTTTGCCCAGATCTGCAAACTGTTTGTCTTGCTATGCATCTTGGATTCAGAGTTATTCAGATTTACAACTGTTTGTTCGTATACAGCCTGATCTGCAAACTGTTTGTCTTATATATCTTGGATTCAGAGTTATTCAGGATTTACAACTGTTTGTCTTGTTACAGCTCAGATCTGCAACTGTTTGGTCGTTTCTTGATTCTAGATATTGATTCATAACTGTTTGTTATTCAGATTTGCAACTGTTTGTCTTGTTGGTTATCTTGGATTCAGAGCTCAGATTTACAACTGTTTGTCTTATACATCTTGATTCAGAGTTATTACCTTGGATTTATGTTATTCAGGATTTACAACTGTTTGTCTTGCTACAGCTCAGATCTGCAACTGTTTGTCTTGTTATACCTTTTGGATTCAGAGTTATTCAGATTTTATAACTGTTTGTCTTATACAGCTCAGATCTGTAAACTGTTTGTCTTGGATTCAGAGTTATCTTGGATTTCAAGTTTTGTTATTAACAGATTTACAACTGTTTTTTGTCTTATATACCTTGGAGCCATGTTATTCAGATTTCAAACTGTTTGTCTTGCTCAGATCTGCAACTGTTTGTCTTGTATATATCTTGGATTCCATGTTATTCAGATTTACAACTGTTTGTAACTGTTTGCTTGGATTCAGCTCCAGATTTGCATAACTGTTTGTCTTGCTCATATCTTGGATGTCCGCGTCTTGGATTATTCAGATTTATAACTGTTTGTCTTACTACAGCTCAGATCTGCAACTGTTTGTCTTTGCTATATCTTGGATTCTGATGTTATTCAGATTTACAACTGTTTGTCTTGCTACAGCTCAGATCTGCAACTGTTTATTCTTACTATATCTTGGATTCAGAGTTATTCAGATTTACAACTGTTTGTTTACAGCTCAGATTGCAACTGTTTGCTTTACATATCTTGGATTCAGAGTTATCTAGATTTACAACTGTTTGTCTTGCTACAGCTCAGATCTGCAACTGTTTGTCTTGCTATATCTTGGATTCTAGAGTTATCTGATTTACAACTGTTTGTCTTGGCTACAGTTCAGATTGCAACTGTTTGTCTTGCTATATCTTTGATTCCGATGTTATTCAGATTTACATAACTGTTTGTCTTGCTACAGCTCAGATCTGCAAATCTGTTTTGTCTTGTTATATCTTTGGATTCAGAGTTATTCAGATTTACAACTGTTTGTCTTCATTGGGCTCAGATCTGCAACTGTTTGTCTTGCTATATCTTGATGATGTTATTCAGATTTTACAACTGTTTGTTTGTTACAGTTTCAGATCTGCAGTAAATCGTTTGTCTTGCTGGCATATCTTGGATTCAGAGTTATTCAGATTTTTAAACTGTTTGTCTTCCTACAGCTCAGAGATGGGTAAACGTTTTTGTCTTGTTATATCTTGATTCAGAGTTAGTTCAGATTTACAACTGTTTGTCTTATACAGCCTGTAGATTCGCAAATGTTTGTCTTGCTATATCTTTGGATTCAGAGTTATTCAGAGATTTGCTAAATCATTGTCTTATACAGCTCAGATCTGCAAATTGTTTGTCTTTGCTATACTTGGATTCAGAGTTATTCAGATTTGCCAACTGTTTGTCTTTGCTACAGCTCAGATCTGCAACTGTTTGTCTTATATATCTTGATTCAGAGTTATTCAGATTTACAACTGTTTGTCTTGCTACAGCTCAGATCTGCAACTGGTTTGTCTTGCTATATCTTTGATTCCGATGTTATCTTTAGATTTACAACTGTTGTCTTTGCTACAGCCTAGATCTGCAACTGTTTGTCTTGCTATATCTTGATTCAGAGTTCTTGATTTACAACTGTTTGTCTTTGCTACAGCCAGACCTGCAACTGTTTGTCTTGCTAATATCTTTGGATTCAGAGTTATTCAGATTTTACAACTGCTTGTCTTAAGGTTGTTGCCTGATCTGCAACTGTTTGTCTTATATCTTGGATTCAGAGTTATTCAGATTTACAACTGTTTGTCTTGGTTACAGCTCAGATCTGCAACCGTTTGCTTTCATACATTTTGGACTAGAGTTATTCAGATTTATTAAATCGTTTCAGAGTCTTTTCTAGCGCAGTTCAGATCTGCAAATTTGTCTTTGCTATACCTTGGATTCAGAGTTATCTGATTTACAACTGTTTGTTCATACATAGCTCAGATCTGCAACTGCTTGTCTTGGTTATACCTGGATTCAGAGTTATTCAGATTTGCAACTGTTTGTCTTGCTAGCAGCTTCAGATCTGCAACTGTTTGTCTTCATATACCTTGGATTCCGATGTTATTCAGATTTACAACTGTTTGTCTTTCATACAGCCTCAGATCTGCAACTGTTTGTCTTGCTATATCTTGGATTCCGGATGTTATTCAGATTTACAACTGTTTGTCTTGCTACAGCTCAGATCTGCAACTGTTTGTCTTGCTATATATCTTGGATTCAGAGTTATTCAGATTTACAACTGTTGTCTTTGCAGCTCAGATCTGCAACTGTTTGTCTTGCTATACAGTTATTCAGATTTACAACTGTTTGTCTTGCTACAGCTATCAGATTGCAACTGTTTGTTCATATATTGATTCAGAGTTATTCAGATTTTTACAACTGTTTGTCTTGCTACAGCTCAGATCTGCAACTGTTTGTCTTGCTATATCTTGATTCAGAGAGTAGATTTTACAACTGTTTGTTTTATACAGCTCAGATCTGTAAACTGTTTGTCTATATCTTTGATTCAGAGTTATTCAGATTTACAACTGTTTGTCTTACAGCTCAGATTTGTAACTGTTTGTCTTTGCTATATCTTGATTCAGAGTTATTCAGATTTTACAACTGTTTGTCTTGCTACAGCTCAGATCTGCAAATCGTTTTGTCTTATATATCTTGATTCAGAGATTTATTCAGATTTACAACTGTTTGTCTTGCTATACAGATTCAGATCGATTTGCAACTGTTTGTTCTAGCTCAGATCTGCAATCTTTGATTCAGAGTTATTCAGATTTATTAAACTGTTTGTCTTTGTGCCAGCTCAGATCTATAAACTGTTTGTCTCATATACCTTGGATTCAGAGTTATTCAGATTTACAACTGTTTGTCTTATACAGCTCAGATCTGCAACTGTTTGTCTTGCTATATCTTGATTCAGAGTTATTCAGATTTACAACTGTTTGTCTTTACAGCTCAGATCTGCAACTGTTTGTCTTGCTATATCTTGATTCAGATGTTATTCAGATTTTTTACAACTGTTTGTCTTGCTACAGTTTTCAGATCTGCAACTGTTTGTCTTGCTATATCTTTGATTCAGAGTTATTCAGATTTTACAAACTGTTTGTCTTGCTACAGCTCAGATCTGCAACTGTTTGTCTTATATCTTTGGATTCAGAGTTATTCAGATTTTACAACTGTTTGTCTTGCTACAGCTCAGATCTGCAAACTGTTTGTCTTGTATATATCTTGGATTAGAGTTATTCAGATTTCACAACTGTTTGTCTTGCTACAGCTCAGATCTTGCAACTGTTTGTCTTGCTATACCTTGATTCAGAGTTATTCAGATTTACAACTGTTTGTCTTGCTACAGCTCAGATTGCAACTGTTTGTCTTGCTATACCTTTGATTCAGAGTTATTCAGATTTACAATCTTGTTTGTCTTACAGCAGCTCTCAGATCTTGTAAAATCGTTTGTCTTGTTATTCAGATTCAACTGTTTGTTATTCAGATTTACAACTGTTTGTCTTGTTACAGCTCAGATTCTGCAAAACTGTTTGTCTTGCATATATCTTTGCTTGATTCCGATGTTATTCAGATTTACAACTGTTTGTCTTGTTGTAGCTCAGATCTGCAACTGTTTGTCTTGCTATATCTTGATTCAGAGTTATTCAGATTTACAACTGTTTGTCTTGCTACAGCTCAGATCTGCAACTGTTTGTCTTGCTATATCTTGGATTCAGAGTTATTCAGATTTACAACTGTTTGTCTTTTAACTGTTGTCTTGCTATATCTGGATTCAGAGTTATTCAGATACACCTGTTTGTCTTGTTACAGCTCAGATTTGCAACTGTTTGTCTATATACTTTGGATTCCGATGTTATTCAGATTTACAACTGTTTGTCTTCCTACAGCTCAGATTGCAACTGTTTGTCTTATATTGGATTCAGAGTTATTCAGATTTACAACTGTTTGTCTTTGCTACAGCTCAGATCTGCAAGAAATTGTTTGTCTGCTATATCTTGATTCAGAGTTATTCAGATTTACAACTGTTTGTCTTGCTACAGCTCAGATCTGCAACTGTTTGTCTTGCTATATCTTGATTCAGGGTTATTCAGATTTACAACCGTTTGTCTTGTGCAACTGTTTGCCAGCTCAGATCTGCAACTGTTTGTCTTACAGCTATGCAACTGTTTGTCTTGATTCTGGATCTCTGATGTTGTCTAGATTTGCTAACTGTTTGTCTTGTTACAGCTCAGATCTGCAACGTTTGTCTTGCTATACCTTTGGATTCAGAGTTATTCAGATTTTTACAACTGTTTGTCTTGCTACAGCTCAGATCTGCAACTGTTTGTCTTGCTATATCTTTGGATTCAGAGTTCAGATTTACAACTGTTTGATTCAGATCACAACTGTTTGTCTTGCTTATATCTTTGGATTCAGAGTTATTCAGATTTAAAGATCTGCAACTGTTTGTCTTGCTATACCTGGATTCAGATGTTATTCAGATTTACAACTGTTTGTCTTGCTACAGCTCAGATCTGCAACTGTTTGGCCCTATATATCTTGATTCCGATGATTTATTCAGATTACAACTGTTTGTCTTGCTACAGCTCAGATCTGCAACTGTTTGTCTTTGTCTTTGATTCAGAGCAACTGTTTGTCTTACAATGTTTGACGCCTGATTCAAGAGTTATTCAGAGTTTTACAACTGTTTGTCTTGCTACAGCTCAGATCTGCAACTGTTTGTCTTCATATATCTTGACTCAGAGTTATTCAGATTTATTACAACTGTTTGTCTTGCTACAGCTCAGATCTGCAACTGTTTGTTCCATATATCTTGGATTCAGATGTTATTCAGATTTACAACTGTTTGTGGTTACAGCTCTCAGATCTGCAACTGTTTGTCTTGCTATATCTTGGATTCAGAGTTATCTAGATTTACAACTGTTTGTCTGCCACAGCTCAGATCTGCAATTGCTTGTCATTTATATATCTTGGATTCAGAGTTATTCAGATTTACAACTGTTTGTCTTACAGCTCAGATCTGCAAACTGTTTGTCTTGCTATATTTGGATTCAGATGTTATTCAGATTTACAACCGTTTGTCTTACAGCTCAGATCTGCAACTGTTTGTCTTGCTATATTTTGGATTCCGATGTTATTCAGATTTTACAACTGTTTGTCTTGCTACAGCTCAGATCTGCAACTGTTTGTCTTCTTATATGGTTATTGGATTCAGAGTTATTCAGGGGGATTTAACAACTGTTTGTCTTGATTCATGCTCAGATTTGCAACTGTTTGTCTTGCTATATCCTGTTTGGATTCTTGATTCAGTTATTCAGATTTACAACTGTTTGTCTTGCTACAGCCTTTCAGATCTGCAAATCGTTTGTCTTGCTATATCTTGATTCAGAGTTATTCAGATTTACAACTGTTTGTCTTTGATCATAAACATCTTGATTCAGAGTTATCTGATTTACAACTGTTTGTCTTGCTTCAGATCTGCAACTGTTTCATATATCTTTGGATTCAGAGTTATTCAGATTTACTAAACTGTTTGTCTTGCTACAGCTCAGATTCAAACTGTTTGTTCTATATATCTTTGATTCAGAGTTATTCAGATTTACAACTGTTTGTCTTTACAGTTCAGATCTGCAACTGTTTGTCTTGCTATATCTTGATTCAGAGTTATTCAGATTTACAACTGTTTGTCTTGCTACAGCTGTAGATCTGCAACTGTTTGTCTTGCTATACCTTTGGATTTGGTTATTCAGATTTACAACTGTTTGTCTTTGTTACAGCTCAGATCTGCAACTGTTTGTCTTATCTTGGATTCAGAGCTCAGATTTACAACTGTTTGTCAACTACAGCTCAGATTGTCTGTTTGTCTTACATATCTTTGGATTCAGAGTTATTCAGATTTATAACTGTTTGTCTTGCTACAGCTCACAGATCTGCAACTGTTTGTCTTGCTATATCTTGGATTCAGAGTTATTCAGATTTACAACTGTTTGTCTTGTTGCCAGCTCAGATCTGCAACTGTTTGTCTTGGTTATACCTTGATTCAGAGTTATTCAGATTTACAACTGTTTGTCTTTGCTACAGCTCAGATCTGCAACTGTTTGTCTTGCTATATCTTGGATTGTTCAGATTTCTAACCGTTTGTCTTGTTATCTTGCAATTTACTAACTGTCCGATGTCAGATTTTTTGCTTGTCAGCTCAGATCTGCAACTGTTTGTCTTGCTATATCTTTGGATTCAGAGTTATTCAGATTTACAAGATTTGACAACTGTTTGTCTTATACCTTTTTGGTTACAGCTCAGATTCAAACTGTTTGTCTTGCTATATCTTGGATTCAGAGTTATTCAGATTTACAACTGTTTGTCTTGCTACAGCTCAGATCTGCAACTGTTTATCTTCCATATACCTTGGATTCCGAGTTATTCAGATTTACAACTGTTTGTCTTGCTACAGCTCAGATCTGCAACTGTTTGTCTTGCTATATCTTGGATTCAGAGTTATTCATAAGATTTTACAACTGTTTGTCTTGCTACAGCTCAGATTCTGTTTGTCTTATAACTGATTTGTCTTGTCTATATCTTGGATTCAGAGTTATTCAGATTTACAACTGTTTGTCTTTGCTACAGCTCAGATCTGCAACTGTTTGTCTTGCTATATCTTGGATTCAGAGTTATTCAGATTTACAATTGTTTGTCTTTTGCTACAGCTCAGATCTGTAAACTGTTTGTCTTGCTATATCTTGGATTCATGTTATTCAGATTTTACAACTGTTTGTCTTCATACAGCTCAGATTCAAAACTGTTTGTCTTTATATATCTTGATTCAGAGTTATTCAGATTTGCTAACTGTTTGTCTTGCTACAGCTCAGATCTGCAACTGTTTGTCTTGCTATACCTTGGATTCAGAGTTATTCAGATTTACAACTGTTTGTCTTGCTACAGCTCAGATCTGTAAACTGTTTGTCTTGTTATATCTTGATCAGAGTTATTCAGATTTACAACTGTTTGTCTTACAGCTGCTCAGATCTGCAACTGTTTGTCTTGCTATATTTGATTCAGAGTTATTCGATGTTACAACTGTTTGTCTTGCTACAGCTCAGATCTGCAACTGTTTGTCTTTATATTTGGACGATGTTATTCAGATTTACAAATTGTTTGTCATACAGCTCAGATCTGCAACTGTTTGTCTTTGCTATATCTTGGATTCAGAGTTATTCAGATTTACAACTGTTTGTCTTGCTACAGTTTCAGATCTGCAAATCGTTTGTCTTATATATCTTGATTCAGAGTTATAAATCGTTTGATTTACAACTGTTTGTCTTGTTACAGCTTTGATTCTGCAACTGTTTGTCCTGATATATCTTTTGGATTCAGAGTTATTCAGATTTATAACTGTTTGTCTTGCTACAGCTCAGATCTGCAACTGTTTGTCTTATATATCTTGATTCAGAGTTATTCAGATTTACAACTGTTTGTCAGATTGTACCTGTTTGCTACAGCTCAGATCTGCAACTGTTTGTCTTGCTATACTGTTTGTCTTTGATTCTGATTGTTATTCAGATTTACAACTGTTTGTCTTTGCTACAGCTCAGATCTGCAACTGTTTGTCTTGCTATACCTTGATTCAGAGAGTTATGTTATTCAGATTTACAACTGTTTGTCTTGTTACAGCTCAGATCTGCAACTGTTTGTCTTGCTATATCTTGGATTCAGAGTTATTCAGATTTATTAACTGTTTGTCTTACTACAGTTCAGATCTGCAACTGTTTGTCTTGCTATATCTTGGATTCAGAGTTATTCAGATTTTACAACTGTTTGTCTTGTTACAGCTCAGATCTGCAACTGTCTGTCTTGCTATATCTGATTCAGAGTTATTCAGATTTACAACTGTTTGTCTTGTTACAGCTCGATTGCAACTGTTTGGCTTGCATATGTTGGATCAGAGTTATTCAGATTTATAACTGTTTGTCTTGCTACAGCTCAGATCTGCAAACTGTTTGTCTTGCTATATCTTGGATTCAGAGTTATTCAGATTTACAACTGTTTGTCTTGGTATACAGCTCAGATCTGCAACTGTTTGTCTTATATACCTTGGATTCCGATGTTATTCAGATTTACAACTGTTTGTCTTGCTACAGCTCAGATCTGCAACTGTTTGTCTTGTTGATTCAGAGTTATTCAGATCTTGGATTCAGAGTTATTCAAGCTATATTTCATACAATTGTTTGTCTTGCTACAGCTCAGATCTGCAACTGTTTGTCTTGGCTATACCTTGGATTCAGAGTTATTCAGATTTACAACTGTTTGTCTTGCCAGCTCAGATTCAAGTCTTTATATATCTCAGATCAGAGTTATTGCAACTGTTTAGATCTGCAACTGTTTTGTCTTATATCTTGATTCAGAGTTATTTAGATTTACAACTGTTTTGTCTTGTGCTGGAAACCAGATCTGCAACTGTTTGTGCCTTTTGGATTCAGAGTTATTCAGATTTTAAACTGTTTGTCTTGCTACAGCTCAGATCTGCAATCGTTTGTCTTGCTATATCTTTGGATTCGTAGAGTTATCTTCAGATTTACAACTGTTTGTCTTGGTTACAGCTCAGATCTGTAACTGTTTGTCTTGTTATATCTTGATTCAGAGTTATTCAGATTTACAACTGTTTGTCTATACAGCTCAGATCTGCAACTGTTTGTCTTATATATCTTGATTCAGAGTTATTCAGATTTACAACTGTTTGTCTTGCTACAGCTCAGATCTGCAACTGTTTGTCTTTGCTATATCTTGATTCAGAGTTATTCAGATTTACAACTGTTTGTCTTGTTACAGCTCAGATCTGCAACTGTTTGTCTTGCTATACCTTTGATTCATGTTATTCAGATTTACAACTGTTTGTCTTGCTACAGCTTCAGATCTGCAACTGTTTGTCTTGCTATATCTTTGATTCAGAGTTATTCAGATTTACAACTGTTTGTCTTGCTACAGCTCAGATTCAAACTGTTTGTCTTTGTTATATCTTGGATTCAGAGTTATTCAGATTTTACAACTGTTTGTCTTTGCTTACAGCTCAGATCTGCAAACTGTTTGTCTTGGTTATATCTTGGATTCAGAGTTATTCAGATTTTACAACTGTTTGTCTTATACGCTCAGATTCGCAACTGTTTTTGTTGTTATATCTTGATTCAGAGTTATTCAGATTTACAACTGTTTGTCTTGCTACAAGGCTTGCTCAGATCTGCAAACTGTTTGGTCTTGCTATATCTTGATTCAGATGTTATCTAGATTTTACAACTGTTTGTCTTGCTACAGCTCAGATCTGCAACTGTTTGTCTTGCTATATATCTGGATTCAGAGTTATTTAGATTTATAACTGTTTGTCTTCATACAGCCAGATCTGCAACTGTTTGTCTTGCTATATCTTGACCTGATGTTATTCAGATTTACAACTGTTTTGTCTTGCTACAGCTCAGATCTGCAACTGTTTGTCTTATATACCTTTGGATTCAGAGCACCAGATTTTACAACTGTTTGTCTTGCTACAGCTCTAGATCTGCAAAATCGTTTTATTGCTGTTTTGGAACAGAGTTAATAGATTTACACCGTTTTGGTTGTCACAGAAAGAATGGGTAACTGTTTGGTTGTATAACCTTTTGATTAGAATTATCTTTGTTTTACAACAGAGAATAGATTCTACCATAGTTGGCAGCAGAAAGAATGGGTTCTGCAACAACAGAAAAGAATCTTGCTTTGTTTTGATTCAGAGTTAATCAGATTTACAACTGTTTTGTCTTGCAACAGCTCTGATAAGTTCTAAATCAGTTTTGTCAACAGAAAGATAAATTTATAGTTATGTTTGATTTACAACTGAATAGATCTATACAGCTAGTTGGCAGCAAAAGTTTGTCTTGCTATATGATTTGGCAACAAAGTTATCTAGATTTACAACTGTTTGTCAACACAGAATAGATCTGCAAACAGTTGGCACATATTCCTTGGATCGGTTCTTATAGCCAGATTTGGCAACAGTTTGAATAAATTACAGTTTTGATCTGCAAACTGTTTGTCTTGCTATATCTTTGGATTCAGAGTTATTCTGATTTATTAACTGTTTGTTCTATACAAGCTTCAGATCTGCAAATCGTTTGTCTTGGTTACACTTGGATCTTGGATGTTATTCATTTACAACTGTTTGTCTTGCTACAGCTCAGATTCAACTGCTTGTCTTGCTATATCTTGGATTCATAGAGTTATTCAGATTTAAATCTGTTTGTCTTATACAGCTCAGATCTGCAAACTGTTTGTCTTGCTAAGGCCTTGGGATTCAGAGTTATTCAGGGTCATAACTGCTTGTCTTGCTACAGCTCAGATCTGCAAATTGTTTGTCTTGCTATATCTTGGATTCAGAGTTATTCAGATTTTACAATCATTTTTGTTCTATACAGCTTCAGATCTGCAACTGTTTGTCTTACATATCTGGATTCAGAGTTATTCAGATGCATAAATTGCTTGTCTTGCTACAGCCAGATCTGGCAACGTTTGTCTTCATATCTTTGATTCAGAGTTATTCAGATTTACAACTGTCGTCTTAGCATATTTCAGATCTGTAACTGCTTGTCTTGCTATATCTTTGATTCAGAGTATTCAGATTTACAAATCTGTTTGTCTGTATACAGCTCAGATCTGCAACTGTTTATTCATATATCTTGGATTCAGAGTTCAGATTTATAACTGTTTGTCTTGTTGCTGCTCAGATCTTAAACTGTTTGTCTTTGCTATATCTTATTGTTATTCAGATTTCACAACTGTTTTTGTCTTGCTACAGCTCAGATCTGCAACTGTTTGTCTTGCTATATCTGGATTCAGAGTTATTCAAGATTTACGACTGTTCGTCTTGCTACAGCTCCAGATCTGCAACTGTTTTTTGCTATACCTTGATTCGATGTTATTCAGATTTACAACTGATCTTGCTACAGCTCAGATTTGTTTGTCTTGCTATATCTTGGATTCAGAGTTATTCAGATTTACAACTGATTTACTACAGCTCAGATCTGCAACTGTTTGTCTTGCTATATGGATTCAGAGTTATTCAGATTTACAACTGTTTGTCTTGCTACAGCTCAGATCTGCAACTGTTTGTCTTGCTATATCTTGATTCAGAGTTCAGATTTACAACTGTTTTGTCTTGCTACAGCTCAGATCTGCAACTGTTTGTCTTGCTATATCTGGATTCAGAGTTCTTCTAGCTCAGATCTGCAACTGTTTGTCTTGCTTATCTTGGATTCAGCTCAGATCTGCAACTGTTTGTCTTTTGCATTTGGATCTAGATTTACAACTGTTTGATTTACAACTGTTTGTCTTGCTATACCTTGGATTCCAGATCTGCAACTGTTTGTCTTGCTATATCTGCAACTGTTTGGCTATATTCAGAGTTATTCAGATTTACAACTGTTTGTCTTGCTAGCTCAGATCTGCAACTGTTTGTCTTGCTATATCTGGATCAGAGTTATTCAGCAACCGTTTGTCTTGCTCAGATGCAACCTTGCTATATCTTTGATTCAGAGTTATTCAGATTTACAACTGCTTGTCTTGCTACAGCTCAGATCTGCAACTGTTTGTCTTGCTATACCTTGATTCCGATGTTATTCAGATTACAACTGTTTGTCTTTTTACAGCTCAGATCTGCAACTGTTTGTCTTGCTATACTGATTCAGAGTTATTCAGATTTACAACTGTTTGTCTTGCTACAGCTCAGATCTGCAACTGTTTGTCTTTGGTATATCTTGGATTCAGAGTTATTCAGATTTACAACTTTATTTGTCTTGCTACAGCTCAGATCTACAACTGTTTGTCTTGCTATATCTTGGATTCAGGTTATTCAGATTTACAACTGTTTGTCTTGCTACACTCAGATCTGCAACTGTTTGTCTTCTATACCTTGGATTCAGATGTTATTCAGATTTACAACTGTTTGTCTTGTACAGCTCAGATCTGCAACTGTTTGTCTTGCTATATCTTGGATTCAGATGTTATTCAGATTTATTTGTCTTGCCACAGCTCAGATCTTTGTACCTTCATTCTAGTTACAACTGTTTGTCTTTACAACTTTGATCTTGCTATATCGGATTCAGGTTATTCAGATTTACAACTGTTTTGTCTTTTCCCAGTTCAGATCTGCAACTTGTTTGTCTTGCTATATCTTGGATTCAGAGTTATTCAGATTTACAACTGTTTGTCTTGCTACAACTCAGATCTGCAACTGTTTGTTTTGCTATAACCTTGGATTCCGATGTTATTCAGATTTACAACTGTTTGTCTTGCAAGCTCAGATCTGCAACTGTTTCTTGCTATATCTTGGATTTAGAGTTATTCAGATTTACAACTGTCGTCTTGCTACAGCTCAGATCTGCAACTGTTTGTCTTGCTATACCTTGGATTCATGTTATTCAGATTTACAACTGTTTGTCTTGCTACAGCTCAGATCTGCAACTGTTTGTCTTTATATCTTGATTCAGATATTCAGATTTACAACTGTTTGTCTTGCTACAGCTCAGAACCGCTGTTTGTCTTGCTATATCTTGGATTCAGAGTTATTCAGATTTACAACTGTTTGTCTTGCATACAGCTCAGATCTGCAACTGTTTGTCTTGCTATATCTTGGATTCAGAGTTATTCAGATTTACAACTGTTTGTCTTGCTACAGCTCAGATCTGCAAACTGTTTGTCTTGATTCCGATGTTATTCAGATTTACAACTGTTTGTCTTGCTACAGCTCAGATCTGCAACTGTTTGTCTTGCTATATCTTGGATTCAGAGTTATTCAGATTTACATAACTGTTTGTCTTGCTACAGCTCAGATCTGCAACTGTTTGTCTTGCTATATCTTGGATTCAGAGTTATGGGGATTTACAACTTTTTTGTCTTGCTACAGCTCAGATCTGCAACTGTTTGTCTTGTCTTGTTATTCAGATTTACAACTGTTTGTCTTTGGATTCAAGAGTTATTTATTCAGATTTACAACTGTTTGTCTTGCTACAGTTCAGATCTACCTTCTGTTTGTCTGCTATCTTGGATTCACAGATTTGCAACTGTTTGTCTGTTTTGTCTTATATCTTGGATTCAGAGTTATTCAGATTTACAACTGTTTGTCTTGCTACAACAGATCAGCTCAGATCTGCAACTGTTTGTCTTGCTACAACTCAGATATCTTGATTCTTGGACAGTTTTATTCAGATTTACAACTGTTTGTCTTGCTACAGCTCAGATCTGCAACTGTTTGTCTTATATATCTTGGATTCAGAGTTATTCTTGATTTACAACTGTTTTTGTTTTTACAGCTCAGACAACCGTTTGTCTTGCTATATCTTTGGATCGATGTTATTCAGAACAACTGTTTGTCTTGCTACAGCTCAGATTGCAACTGTTTTCATCTTGGATTCAGAGTTATTCAGATTTACAACTGTTTGTCTTGCTACAGCTCAGATCTGCAACTGTTTGTCTTGCTATATCTTGGATTCAGAGTTATTCAGATTTACAACTGTTTGTCTTGCTACAGCTCAGATCTGCAACTGTTTGTCTTGCTATATCTTGGATTGGTTATTCAGATTTTTTGGATTCTGCAAATAGATTATTCAGATTTACAACTGTTTGTCTTGCTACAGCTCAGATCTGCAACTGTTTGTCTTGCTATATCTTGGATTCAGAGTTATTCAGATTTACAACTGTTTGTCTTTGCTACAGCTCAGATGCAACTGTTTGTCTTGCTACCTTGGATTCGATGTTATTCAGATTTTACAACTGTTTGTCTTGCTACAGCTCAGATCTGCAACTGTTTGTCTTGCTATATCTTGGATTCAGGTTATTCAGATTTACAACTGTTTGTCTTTTCAGCTCAGATCTGCAACTGTTTGTCTTCTATATCTTGGATTCAGAGTTATTCAAACTGTTTGTCTTGCTACAGCTCAGATCTGCCTTTGTTTGTCTTGCTATATCTTGGATTCAGAGTTATTCAGATTTACAACTGTTTGTCTTGCTACAGCTCAGATCTGCAACTGTTTGATACCTTGGATTCGATGTTATTCGATTTACAACTGTTTGTCTTGCTACAACTCAGATCTGCAACTGTTTGTCTTGCTATATCTTGGATTCAGAGTTATTCAGATTTACAACTGTTTGTCTTGCTACAGCTCAGATCTGCAACTGTTTGTCTTACTATGCCTTGGATTCCGATGTTATTCAGATTTACAACTGTTTGATGCTCAGATCTGCAATGTTTGTCTTGCTATATCTTGGATTCAGAGTTTTGATTTACAACTGTTTGTCTTACAGCTCAGATCTGCAAACTGTTTGTCTTACTATATCTTGGATTCAGAGTTATTCCAGATTTACAACTGTTTGTCTTGCTACAGCTCAGATCTGCATTTGTCTTGCTATATCTTGGATTCAGAGTTATTCAGATTTACAACTGTTTGTCTTACTTTCTATATATATCTGCAACTGTTTGATTCATAGTTGGATTCCGATGTTATTCAGATTTTAACTGTTTGTCTTGCTACAGCTCAGATCTGCAACTGTTTGTCTTGCTATATCTTGATTCAGAGTTATTCAGATTTACTGTTTGTTTGTCTAGAGCTCAGATCTGTTTGTTTGTTATTACCTTGATCTGATGTTATTCAGATTTTACAACTGTTTGTCTTGCTACAGCTCAGATCTGCAACTGTTTGTCTTGCTATATCTTGGATTCAGAGTTATTCAGATTTACAACTGTTTGTCTTGCTACAGCTCAGATCTGCAACTGTTTGTCTTGCTATATCTTGGATTCAGAGGTTATTCAGATTTACAACTGTTTGTCTTTGCTACAGCTCAGATCTGCAACTGTTTGTCTTGCTATACCTCTTGGGATTCAGAGTTATTCAGATTTTTATAACTGTTTGTCTTGCTTGCTCAGATCTGCAACTGTTTGTCTTGCTATATCTTGGATTCAGAGTTATTCAGATTTACAACTGTTTGTCTTTGCTACAGCTCAGATCTGCAACTGTTTGTCTTGCTATATCCTGGATTCAGAGTTATTCAGATTTACAACTGTTTGTCTTTGCTACAGCTCAGATCTGCAACATTTGTCTTGCTATATCTTGGATTCAGAGTTATTCAGATTTATAACTGTTTGTCTTGCCACAGCTCAGATCTGTAACTTCATTTGTCTTCATATATCTTGGATTCAGAGTTATTTTGTCTTTACATAATCTGTTTGTCTTGCTATACCTTGGATTCCCGATGTTATTCAGATTTACAACCGTTTGTCTTGCACAGCTCAGATCTGGCTGTTTGTCTTGCTATATCTTGGATTCAGAGTTATTCAGATTTACAACTGTTTGTCTTGCTAGCTCAGATCTCAGATCTGCAACTGTTTGTCTTGCTAGCTCAGATCTGCAACTGTTTGATTCAGAGTTATTCAGATTTTCAAATTTGCTTATTTGTCTTGCTACAGCTGTAGATCTGCAACTGTTTGTCTTGCTATATCTTGGATTCAAGAGTTATTCAGATTTACAACTGTTTGTCTTGATCTGCAACAGCTCAGATCTGCAAATCTGTTTGTCTTGCTATATCTTGGATTCAGAGTTATTCAGATTTACAACTGTTTGTCTTGCTACAGCTCAGATCGCAACTGTTTGTCTTTTATATCTTGGATTTTATTCAGATTTTTACAACTGTTTGTCTTGCTACAAGCTCAGATCTGCAACTGTTTGTCTTGCTATATCTTGATTCAGAGTTATTCAGATTTACAACTGTTTGTCTTGCTACAGCTCAGATCTGCAACTGTTTGTCTTGCTATATCTTTTGGATTCAGAGTTATTCAGATTTACAACTGTTTGTCTTGCTACAGCTCAGATCTGCAACTGTTTTGTCTTGCTATATCTTGATTCAGAGTTATTCAGATTTACAACTGTTTGTCTTGCTACAGCTCAGATCTGCAACTGTTTGTCTCTATATATCTTGGATTCAGTTAGATTTTATTCAGATCTGCAACTGTTTTCTTGCTATATCTTGGATTCAAATTCAGATTTGTTTGTCTTGCTACAGCTCAGATCTGCAACTGTTTGTCTTGCTATATCTTGATTCAGTTATTCAGATTTACAACTGTTTGTCTTGCTACAGCTCAGATCTGCAACTGTTTGTCTTGCTATATCTTGGATTCAGAGTTATTCAGATTTTACAACGTTTGTCTTGCTACAGCTCAGATCTGCAAACTGTTTGTCTTGCTATATCTTGGATTCTGATGTTATTGGGATTTACAACTGTTTGTCTTCTAGCAGCTCAGATCTGCAACTGTTTGTCTTGCTATATCTTGGATTCAGAGTTATTCAGATTTACAACCGTTTGTCTTGCTACAGCTCAGATTGCAACTGTTTGTCTTGTTATATCTTGGATTCAGAGTTATTCAGATTTTACAACTGTTTGTCTTGCTGCTACAGCTCAGATCTGCAACTGTTTGTCTTTGCTATATCTTGGATTCAGAGTTATTCAGATTACAATTTACGCTCAGACGCAACTGTTTGTTCATATATTTGTCTTGATTTCTACAGCTCAGATCTGCAACTGTTTGTCTTGCTATACCTTGATTCAGAGATGTTATTCAGATTTTACAACTGTTTGTCTTGCTACAGCTCAGATCTGCAACTGTTTGTCTTATATATATCTTGGATTCAGAGTTATTCAGATTTACAACTGTTTGTCTTGCTACAGCTCAGATCTGCAACTGTTTGTCTTACTATATCTTGATCTGGTTATTCAGATTTACAACTGTTTGTCTTGCTACAGCTCAGATCTGCAACTTTGACCTTGCTATATACTTGATCGAGTTATTCAGATTTACAACTGTTTGTCTTGCTACAGCTCAGATCTGCAACTGTTTGTCTTGCTATATCTCAGTTCAGTTATTCAGATTTACAACTGTTTGTCTTCTTCCTACAGCTCAGATCTGCAACTGTTTGTCTTGCTATGTCTTGGATTCAGAGTTATTCAGATTTACAACTGTTTGTCTTGCTATATCAGCTCAGAGTTATTCCACAACTGTTTGTCTTGTTTGTAACTGTACATATCTTGGATTCAGAGTTATTCAGATTTTACAACTGTTTGTCTTGCTAGCTCTCAGCTCAGCAACTGTTTGTCTTGTTATATCTTGGATTCAGAGTTATTCAGATTTACAACTGTTTGTCTTATACAGCTCAGATCTGCAACTGTTTGTCTTGCTATATCTTTGGATTCAGAGTTATTCAGATTTACAACTGTTTGTCTTCTACAGCTCAGATCTGCAACTGTTTGTCTTGCTATCTTGGGATTCAGAGTTATTCAGATTTACAAATTGTTTGTTCTTGCTACAGCCTGGGACCCAAATTGTTTGTCTTGCTATATCTTGGATTCAGAGTTATTCAGATTTACAAATTGTTGTCTGGCGGCAGCTCAGATCTGCAACTGTTTGTCTTATGTATCATCTTGGATCTAGAGTGTCTAGATTTACAACGTTTGTCTGCTACAGCCAGATCTGCAACTGTTTGTCTTATATATATCTTGATTCAGAGTTATTCAGATTTACAACTGTTCTGCCTTGCCAGCCTGGGATCTGCAAACTGTTTTGCTATACCTTGATCTTGATGTTATTCTGGGATTTACAACTGTTTGTCTTTACAGCTCAGATCTGCACCGTTTGTCTTGCTATATCTTGTGTATCTGTTATTCAGATTTACATAACTGTTTGTCTTGCTACAGCTCAGATCTGCAACTGTTTGTCTTGCTATATCTTGGATTCAAGTTATTCAGATTTACAACTGTTTGTCTTGCTACAGCTCAGATCTGCAACTGTTTGTCTTGCTATATCTTGGATTCAGAGTTATTCAGATTTACAACTGTTTGTCTTGCTACAGCTCAGATCTGCAACTGTTTGTCTTGCTATATCTTGGATTCATTTGAGTTATTCAGATTTTACAACTGTTTGTCTTGCTACAGCTCAGATCTGCAAGCTCAGATCTGCAACTGTTTGTCTTGCTATATCTTGGATTCAGAGTTATTCAGATTTACAACTGTTTGTCTTGCTACAGCTCAGATCTGCAACTGTTTGTCTTGCTATATATCTTGGATTCAGAGTTATTGTTACTGTTTTCAGATTCTGCAACTGTTTGTCTTGCTATCTTGGATTCAGATCTGCAACTTTGTTTGTTTGCTCAGATCTGCAACTGTTTGTCTTGCTATATCTTGGATTCAGAGTTATTCAGATTTACAACTGTTTGTCTTGCTACAGCTCAGATCTGCAACTGTTTGTCTTGCTATATCTTGGATTCAGAGTTATTCAGATTTACAACTGTTTGTCTTGCTACAGCTCAGATCTGCAACTGTTTGTCTTGCTATATCTTGGATTCAGAGTTATTCAGATTTACAACTGTTTGTCTTGCTACAGCTCAGATCTGCAACTGTTTGTCTTGCTATATCTTGGATTCAGAGTTATTCAGATTTTACAACTGTTTGTCTTGCTACAGCTCAGATCTGCAACTGTTTGTCTTGCTATATCTTGGATTCAGATGTTATTCAGATTTACAACTGTTTGTCTTGCTACAGCTCAGATCTGCAAGTTTGTCTTGCTATACCTTGGATTCCGATGTTATTCAGATTTACAACTGTTTTCTTACTTTTGCAACATTTTGTCTTGCTAGATCTGCAACTGTTTGTCTTTGCTACTGTTTGTCTTCTTAGAATTCCGATGTTATTCAGATTTACAACTGTTTGTCTTGCTACAGCTCAGATCTGCAACTGTTTGTCTTGCTATATCTTGGATTCAGAGTTATTCAGATTTACAACTGTTTGTCTTGCTACAGCTCAGATCTGCAACTGTTTGTCTTGCTATATCTTGGATTCAGAGTTATTCAGATTTACAACTGTTTGTCTTGCTACAGCTCAGATCTGCAACTGTTTGTCTTGCTATATATCTTGGATTCAGATGTTATTCAGATTTACAACTGTTTGTCTTGCTACAGCTCAGATCTGCAACTGTTTGTCTTGCTATATCTTGGATTCAGAGTTATTCAGATTTACAACTGTTTGTCTTGCTACAGCTCAGATCTAAACTGTTTGTCTTGCTATATCTTGGATTCAGAGTTATTCAGATTTACAACTGTTTGTCTTGCTACAGCTCAGATCTGCAACTGTTTGTCTTGCTGTTTGTCTTAAGCTATCTATCTTGGATTCAGAGTTATTCAGATTTACAACTGTTTGTCTTTTCAGATCTGCAACTGTTTGTCTTTATCTTTGGATTCAGTTATTCAGATTTACAACTGTTTGTCTTCTGCTCAGATCTGCAACTGTTTGTCTTGCTATATCTTGGATTCAGAGTTATTCAGATTTACAACTGTTTGTCTTGCTACAGCTCAGATCTGCAACTGTTTGTTTGCTATACCTTGCAGAGTTATTCAGATTTACAACTGTTTGTCTTGCTGCTCAGATCAACTGTTTGTCTTGCCTATACCTTGGATTGTTATTCAGATTTACAACTGTTTGTCTTGCTACAGCTCAGATCTGCAACTGTTTGTCTTGCTATATCTTATCTTGGATTCAAGAGTTCAGATTCAGATTTACAACTGTTTGTCTTGCTACAGCTCAGATCTGCAACTGTTTGTCTTGCTATATCTTGGATTCAGAGTTATTCAGATTTACAATACAGCTCAGATCTGCAACTGTTTATGTCTTGCTATATCTTGATTCATGTTATTCAGATTTACAACTGTTTGTCTTGCTACAGCTCAGATCTGCAACTGTTTGTCTTGCTATATCTTGGATTCAGAGTTATTCAGATTTACAACTGTTTGTCTTGCTACAGCTCAGATCTGCAACTGTTTGTCTTGCTATATCTTGGATTCAGAGTTATTCAGATTTACAACTGTTTGTCTTGCTACAGCTCAGATCTGCAACTGTTTGTCTTGCTATATCTTGGATTCAGAGTTATTCAGATTTACAACTGTTTGTCTTGCTACAGCTCAGATCTGCAACTGTTTGTCTTGCTATTTGGATTCAGAGTTATTCAGATTTACAACTGTTTGTCTTGCTACAGCTCAGATCTGCAACTGTTTGTCTTGCTATCTTTGATTAGAGTTATTCAGATTTACAACTGTTTGTCTTGCTACAGCTCAGATCTGCAACTGTTTGTCTTGCTATATCTTGGATTCAGAGTTATTCAGATTTACAACTGTTTGTCTTGCTACAGCTCAGATCTGCAACTGTTTGTCTTGCTATACCTTGGATTTGTTATTATTTACAACTGTTTGTCTTTTGGATCTGCAACTGTTTGTCTTGCTATATCTTGGATTATTCAGATTTACAACTGTTTGTCTTCCTACAGCTCAGATCTGCAACTGTTTGTCTTTATATCTTGGATTCAGAGTTATTCAGATTTACAACTGTTTGTCTTGCTACAGCTCAGATCTGCAACTGTTTGTCTATATATCTTGGATTCAGAGTTATTCAGATTTACAACTGTTTGTCTTGCTACAGCTCAGATCTGCAACTGTTTGTCTTGCTATATCTTGGATTCCGAGTTATTCAGATTTACAACTGTTTGTCTTGCTACAGCTCAGATCTGCAACTGTTTGTCTTGCTATATCTTGGATTCATGTTATTCAGATTTACAACTGTTTGTCTTACTACAGCTCAGATCTGCAACTGTTTGTCTTGCTATACCTTGATTCAGAGTTATTCAGATTTACAACTGTTTGTCTTTTCAGATCTGCAACTGTTTGTTTGATTCAGAGTTATTCAGATTTACAACTGTTTGTCTTGCTACAGCTCAGATCTGCAACTGTTTGTCTTGCTATATCTTGGATTCAGAGTTATTCAGATTTACAACTGTTTGTCTTGCTGCAGCTCAGATCTGCAACTGTTTGTCTTGCTATATCTTGGATTCAGATGTTATTCAGATTTACAACTGTTCGTCTTGCTACAGCTCAGATCTGCAACTGTTTTTTCTTGCTATACCTTGGATTCGATTCAGAGTTATTCAGATTTACAACTGTTTGTCTTTGCTACAACTCAGATCTGCAACTGTTTGTCTTGCTATATCTTGGATTCAGAGTTATTCAGATTTTACAACTGTTTGTCTTATACAGCTCAGATCTGCAACTGTTTTGTCTTGCTAATATCTTGGATTCAGGTTATTCAGATTTACAACTGTTTGTCTTGCTACAGCTCAGATCTGCAACTGTTTGTCTTGCTATATCTTGGATTCAGAGTTATTCAGATTTACAACTGTTTGTCTTGCTACAGCTCAGATCTGCAACTGTTTGTCTTGCTATATCTTTGGATTCAGAGTTATTCAGATTTCATAACTGTTTGTCTTGCTACAGCTCAGATCTGTAAACTGTTTGTCTTGCTATACCTTGGATTCAATTCAGATTTTGCTAAACTGTTTGTCTTGCTTCAGATCTGCAACTGTTTGTCTTGCTATATCTTGATTCAGAGTTATTCAGATTTACAACTGTTTGTCTTGCTACAGCTCAGATCTGCAACTGTTTGTCTTGCTATATCTTGGATTCAGATGTTATTCAGATTTACAACTGTTTGTCTTGCTACAGCTCAGATCTGCAACTGTTTGTCTTGCTATATCTTGGATTCAGAGTTATTCAGATTTACAACTGTTTGTCTTCTACAGCTCAGATCTGCAACTGTTTGTCTTGCGATGTTATATCTTGGATTCAGAGTTATTCAGATTTTACAACTGTTTGTCTTGCTACAGCTCAGATCTGCAACTGTTTGTCTTGCTATATCTTGGATTCAGAGTTATTCAGATTTACAACTGTTTGTCTTGCTACAGCTCAGATCTGCAACTGTTTGTCTTGCTATATCTTGATTCAGAGTTATTGGGATTTACAACTGTTTGTCTTGCTACAACTCAGATCTGCAACTGTTTGTCTTGCTATACCTTGGATTTCGATGTTATTCAGATTTCAACTGTTGTCTTCTACAGCTCAGATCTGCAACTGTTTGTCTTGCTATATCTTGGATTCCGATGTTATTCAGATTTACAACTGTTTGTCTTGCTACAGCTCAGATCTGCAACTGTTTGTCTTGCTATATCTTGGATTCAGAGTTATTCAGATTTACAACTGTTTTGTCTTGCTACAGCTCAGATCTACAACTGTTTTGTCTTGCTATATCTTGGATTTAGAGTTTCAGCATAACTGTTTGTTATTCAGTTTGTTTGTCTTGCTACAGCTCAGATCTGCAACTATTGTTTGTCTTGCTATATCTTGATTCAGAGTTATTCAGATTTACAACTGTTTGTCTTGCTACAGCTCAGATCTGCAACTGTTTGTCTTCTATATACCTTGGATTCCGATGTTATTCAGATTTACAACTGTTTGTCTTGCTACAGCTCAGATCTGCAACTGTTTGTCTTGCTATATCTTGGATTCAGAGTTATTCAGATTTTACAACTGTTTGTCTTGCTACAGCTCAGATCTGCAAATTGTTTGTCTTGCTATATCTTGATTCAGAGTTATTCAGATTTACAACTGTTTGTCTTGCTACAGTTCAGATCTGCAACTGTTTGTCTTTCATATCTTGGATTCAGAGTTATTCAGATTTACAACGTTTGTTTGTCTTGCTACAGCTCAGATCTGCAACTGTTTGTCTTGCTATACCTTGAATTCCGATATTCAGATTTACAACTGTTTGTCTTGCTACAGCTCAGATCTGCAACTGTTTGTCTTGCTATATCTTGGATTCAGTTATTCAGATTTACAAACTGTTTTCTTGCTACAGCTCAGATCTGCAACTGTTTGTCTTGCTATATCTTGGATTCAGAGTTATTCAGATTTACAACTGTTTGTCTTGCTACAGCTCAGATCTGCAACTGTTTGTCTTGCTATATCTGGATTCATGTTATTCAGATTTCATAACTGTTTGTCTTACAGCTCAGATCTGCAACTGTTTGTCTTGCTATATCTTGGATTCAGAGTTATTCAGGATTTACAACTGTTTGTCTTGGTTACAGCTCAGATCTGCAGCTGTTTGTCTTGCTATATCTTGGATTCTAGAGTTATTCAGATTTACAACTGTTTGTCTTGCTACAACAGATCTGCAACTGTTTTGTCTCATACCTTGGATTCCGATGTTATTCAGATTTACAACTGTTTGTCTTGCTACAGCTCAGATCTGCAACTGTTTGTCTTGCTATATCTTGGATTCATGTTATTCAGATTTACAACTGTTTGTCTTGTTACAGCTCAGATCTGCAAACTGTTTGTCTTGCTATATCTTGGATTCAGGAGTTATTCAAGATTTACAACTGTTTGTCTTGCTACAGCTCAGATCTGCAACTGTTTGTCTATATATCTTGGATTCAGAGTTATTCAGATTTACAACTGTTTGTCTTGCTACAACTCAGATCTGCAACTGTTTGTCTTGCTATCTTGGATTCAGGATTATTCAGATTTACAACTGTTTGTCTTGCTACAGCCTGGATCTGCAACTGTTTGTCTTTGCTATATCTTGATTCAGAGTTATTCAGATTTATAAACTGTTGTCTTGCTACAGCTCAGATCTGCAACTGTTTGTCTGCTATATCTGGATTTCAGTTATTCAGATTTACAACTGTTTGTCTTCTTGCAGCTCAGATCTGCAACTGTTTGTCTTGCTATACCTTTTGGATTCAGAGTTATTCAGATTTACAACTGTTTGTCTTGCTACAGCTCAGATCTGCAACTGTTTGTCTTGCTATATCTTGATTCAGAGTTATTCAATTTACAACTGTTTGTCTAACACTGTCTTAAGATCTGCAACTGTTTGTCTTGCCTATATCTTGGATTCAGGAGTTATTCATTTACAACTGGTTTGTCTTGCTACAACTCAGATCTGCAACTGTTTGTCTTGCTATATCTTGGATTCCGATGTTATTCAGATTTACAACTGTTTGTCTTTTACAGCTCAGATCTGCAACTGTTTGTCTTGCTATATCTTGGATTCAGAGTTATTCAGATTTACAACTGTTTGTCTTGCTACAGCTCAGATCTGCAACTGTTTGTCTTGCTATATCTTGGATTCCGATGTTATTCAGATTTACAACTGTTTGTCTTGCTACAGCCTGCCAGATCTGTAAACTGTTTGTCTTGCTATATCTTGGATTCAGAGTTATTCAGATTTACAACTGTTTGTCTTGCTACAGCTCAGATCTGCAACTGTTTGTCTTGCTATGTCTTGATCTGGATGTTATTCAGATTTACAAATCGTTTGTCTTGTTACAGCTCAGATCTGCAACTGTTTGTCTTGCTATATCTTGGATTCAGAGTTATTGATTTACAACTGTTTGTCTTCTAGATCTGCATTTTGTCTTGTTTGTAGTTATATGTTATTCAGATTTACAACTGTTTGTCTTGCTACAGCTCAGATCTTCCATGTGGATTCAGAGTTATTCACAACTGTTTGTCTTGCTACAGCTCAGATCTGCAACTGTTTGTCTTGCTATATCTTGGATTCAGAGTTATTCAGATTTACAACTGTTTGTCTTTGCTACAGCTCAGATCAGATCTTGGATTCAAACAAGTTTGTTTGTCTTGCCACAGCTCAGATATCTTGGATTCAGAGTTATTCAGATTTACAACTGTTTGTCTTGCTACAGCTCAGATCTGTAAACTGTTTGTCTTGCTATATCTTGGATTCAGAGTTATTCAGATTTACAACTGTTTGTCTTGCTACAGCTCAGATCTGCAACTGTTTGTCTTGTTATACCTTGATTCAGAGTTATTCAGATTTACAACTGTTTGTCTTGCTGGCTCAGATCTGGCAACTGTTTGTCTTGCTATATCTTGGTTTAGAGTTATTCAGATTTACAACTGTTTGTCTTGCTACAGCTCAGATTCAAATTGTTTGTCTTGCATATATCTTTGATTCAGAGTTATTCAGATTTCATAACTGTTTGTCTTAAGCAGCTCAGATTCAAACTGTTTGTCTTATATCTTGGATTCCGATGTTATTCAGATTTCATAACTGTTTGTCTTGCTACAGCTCAGATCTGCAACTGTTTGTCTTGCTATACCTTGGATTCAGATGTTATTCAGATTTTGCTGTTTGTTTGTCTTGCTACAGCTCACTGCTCGGATCTTGGATTCAGAGTCACATTTCAACTGTTTGTCTTACAGCTATCTTGTTTGTCTTATATTCATTCCGATGTTATTCAATTTACAACTGTTTGTCTTATACAGCTCAGATCTGCAACTGTTTGTCTTGCTATATCTTGATTCAGAATTATTCAGATTTACAACTGTTTGTCTTGCTACAGCTCAGATCATAAACTGTTTGTCTTTTATATCTTGGATTCAGAGTTATCTAGATTTACAATATTTGTCTTACAGCTCAGATCTGCAACTGTTTGTCTTCTATATATCTTGGATTCAGAGTTATTCAGGATTTACAACTGTTTGTCTTGCTACAGCTCAGATCTGCAACTGTTTGTCTTGCTATACATTTGGATTCAGAGTTATTTAGATTTACAACTGTTTGTTCTTGCTACAGCTCAGATCTGCAACTGTTTGTCTTGTATATCTTGATTCAGAGTTATTCAGATTTACAACTGTTTGTCTTGCTACAGCTCAGATCTGCAACTGTTTGTCTTGCTATATCCTGGATTCCGATGTTAGTCTTAGATTTACAACTGTTTGTCTCATACAGCACAGATCTGCAACTGTTTGTCTTGCTATATATCTTGGATTCAGAGTTATTCAGATTTACAACTGTTTGTCTTGCTGCAGCTCAGATCTGCAACTGTTTGTCTTGCTATATCTTGGATTCCTGTTATTCAGATTTACAACTGTTTGTCTTGCTACAGCTAGATCTGCAACTGTGTCTTGCTTATATCTTTGATTCAGATGTTATTCAGATTTACAACTGTTTGTCTTGCTACAGCTCAGATTCCGGTAACCGTTTGTCTTGCTATACCTTGATTCCGATGTTTTAGATTTACAACTGTTTGTCTATCCAGATCTTGGCTATATTCAGAGTTATTCAGATTTTACAACTGTTTGTCTTTTACAGCTCAGATCTGTAAACTGTTTGTCTTGCTATACCTTGGATTCCGATGTTATTCAGATTTACAACCGTTTGTCTTGCTACAGCTCAGATCTGTAACTGTTTGTCTTGCTATACCTTTGATTCAGAGTTATCTTGTGATTTTACAACTGTTTGTCTTGCTGCAGCTCAGATCTGCAACTGTTTTGTCTTCTTTATATCTTGATTCAGAGTTATTCAGATTTACAAACTGTTTGTCTTGCTACAGCTCAGATCTGCAACTGTTTTTGCTATACCTTTGATTCAGAGTTATTCAGATTTACAACTGTTTGTCTTGCTACAACAGATCTGCAACTGTTTGTCTTGCTATATCTTGGATTCAGATGTTATTCAGATTTACAACTGTTTGTCTTGCTACAGCTCAGATCTGCAACTGTTTGTCTTGCTATATCTTGGATTCAGAGTTATTATTCAGATTTACAACTGTTTGTCTTGCTACAGCTCAGATCTGCAACTGTTTGTCTTGTTATATCTTGGATTCAGAGTTATTCAGATTTACAACTGTTTGTCTTGCTACAGCCTCAGATCTGCAACTGTTTGTCTTGCTATATCTTGGATTCAGAGTTATTCAGATTTACAACTGTTTGTCTTGTTACAGCTCAGATCTGCAACTGTTTGTCTTCCAGAGTTATTCAGATTTACAACTGTTTGTCATACAGCTCAGATTCGCAAATTGTTTGTCTGGTTATACCTTATTCAGATGTTATTCAGATTTACAACTTTGTTTGTCTTGCTACAGCTCAGATCTGCAACTGTTGTCTTGCTAGATTTCAACTGTTTGTCTTTGATTGTTGAACTGTTTGTTTACAATCCTGGTTTGTCTTTGCTACAGCTCAGATCTGCAAACTTGTTTGTCTTGCTATACCTTGGATTCAGAGTTCAGATTTACAACTGTTTGTCTTGCTGCAGCTCAGATCTGCAACTGTTTGTCTTGCTATATCTTGGATTCAGAGTTATTCAGATTTACAACTGTTTGTCTTGCTACAGCTCAGATCTGCAACTGTTTGTCTTGTTATATCTTTGATTCAGAGTTATTCAGATTTACAACTGTTTGTCTTGCTACAGCTCAGATCTGCAACTGTTTGTCTTGCTATATCTTGATTCAGAGTTATTCAGATTTACTAACTGTTTGTCTTGCTACAGCTCAGATCTGCAACTGTTTGTCTCTATATATCTTGGATTCAGAGTTATTCAGATTTACAACTGTTTGTCTTTGCCAACTGTTTGTTCAGATCTGTTATTCAACTTTTGTTTGCTTTATCTTGGATTCAGAGAGTTATTCAGATTTACAACTGTCTTGTCTTTGATTACAGCTCAGATCTGCAACTGTTTGTCTTGCTATACATAGTTCAGATCTGCAAACTGTTTGTCTTTATACCTTGGATTCAGAGTTATTCAGATTTACAATTACAGCTCATTGCAACTGTTTGTCTTTTTATATCTTGATTCAGAGTTATTCAGATTTACAACTGTTTGTCTTGCTACAGCTCAGATCTTACCCAACTGTTTGTCTTGCTATATCTTGATTCAGAGTTATTCAGATTTTACAACTGTTTGTCTTGACTCAGATCCGTTTGTCTGCTATATCTTGGATTCAGAGTTATTCAGATTTACAACATTTGTCTTGTTACAGCTCAGATCTGCAACTGTTTGTCTTGCTATATCTTAGATTCAGAGTTATTCAGGATTTACAACTGTTTGTCTTGCTAACTCAGTTTGTCTTGCTATATCTTGGATTCCGAGTTATTCAGATTTACAACTGTTTGTCTTGCTACAGCTCAGATCTGCAACTGTTTGTCTTGCTATATCTTGATTCGATGTTATTCAGATTTCACAACTGTTTGTCTTGTTACAGCCTGATCTGCAACTGTTTGTCTTAAGTATATCTTGGGATTCAGAGTTATTCAGATTTATTAACTGTTTGTCTTGTTACAGCTCAGGATCTGTAAACTGTTTGTCTTGGTTATATCTTTGGATTCATAGATGTTATTCAGATTTACAACTGTTTGTCTGGCTACAGCTCAGATCTGCAACTGTTTGTCTTTGCTATATCTTGATTTTTACAACTGTTTGTCTTGTTGCTCAGATCTGTAAACTGTTTGTCTTAAGTATAACTAGAGTTATTCAGTACAACTGTTTGTCTTACAGCTCAGATCTGCAACTGTTTGTCTTGCTATATCTTTGGATTCAGAGTTATTCAGATTTCCTACAACTTGTCTTACAGCTCAGATCTGCAACTGTTTGTCTTGTTATATCTTTGATTCAGAGTTATCAGAGTATTAACTGTTTGTCTTGCTACAGCCTCAGATCTGCAACTGTTTTTGTCTTGCTATATCTTTGATTCCTTGAGTTATTCAGATTTAACTGTTTGTCTTGTTGCCAGTTCGTAGATCTGTAACTGTTTGTCTTGCTTGGTTCTTTGGATTCCGATATTCAGATTTCACAACTGTTTGTCTTTACAGCTCAGATCTGCAACTGTTTGTCTTAGCATCTTGGATTCAGAGTTATTCAGATTTACAACTGTTTGTCTTTGCTACAGCTCAGATCTGCAACTGTTTGTCTTGCTATATCTTGGATTCAGAGTTATTCAGATTTACAACTGTTTGTCTTGTTACAGCTCAGATCTGCAACTGTTTGTCTTGCTATATCTTTGGATTCAGAGTTATTCAGATTTACAACTGTTTGTCTTGCTACAGCTCAGATCTGCAACTGTTTGTCTTGCTATATCTTGGATTCAGAGTTATTCAGATTTACAACTGTTTGTCTTGCTACAGCTCAGATCTGCAACTGTTTGTCTTATATATCTTGGATTCAGAGTTATTCAGATTTACAACTGTTTGTCTTGCTACAGCTCAGATCTGCAACTGTTTTGTCTTGCTATATCTTGGATTCAGAGTTATTCAGATTTACAACTGTTTGTCTTTACAGCTCAGATCTGCAATGTTTGGATTGCTATATCTTGATTCAGAGTTATTCAGATTTTACAACTGTTTGCTCAGATCTGCAACAGCTCAGATCTGATTCAATTCAGATTTTCTTGTTTGTCTGTTGATTCAGATCTGCAACTGTTTTGTCTTTATATCTTGGATTCAGATGTTATTCAGATTTACAACTGTTTGTCTTGCTACAGCTCAGATCTGCAACTGTTTGTCTTGCTATACCTTGGATTCCGATGTTATTCAGATTTACAACTGTTTGTCTTGCTACAGCTCAGATCTGCAACTGTTTGTCTTGCTATATCTTGGATTCCGATGTTATTCAGATTTACAACTGTTTGTCTTGCTACAGCTCAGATCTGCAACTGTTTGTCTTGCTATATCTTGGATTCAGAGTTATTCAGATTTACAACTGTTTGTCTTGCTACAGCTCAGATCTGCAACTGTTTGTCTTGCTATATCTTGGATTCAGAGTTATTCAGATTTACAACTGTTTGTCTTGTATACAGCTCAGAGCAACTGTTTGTCTTGCTAACTTGGATTCAGAGTTATTCAGATTTACAACTGTTTGTCAGATCTGCAACTGTTTGTCTTGCTATATCTTTGGATTCCAGATGTTATTCAGATTTACAACTGTTTGTCTTGCTGCCAGCTTGTAGATTCGCAACTGTTTATCTTGCTATATCTTGATTCCGATGTTATTCAGATTTACAACTGTTTTGTTCTGTTGTACCAGATCTGCAACCGTTTGTCTTATATCTTGGATTCAGAGTTATTCTCAGATTTGAACTGTTTGTCTTGCTACAGCTCAGATTCAACTGTTTGTCTTGCTATATCTTGGATCTCAGAGTTATTCAGATTTACAACTGTTTGTCTTTACAGCTCAGATCTGCAACTGTTTGTCTTATATATCTTTGGATTCAGAGTTATTCAGATTTATAACTCGTTTGTCTTGTTACTGTGCCTGATCTGGGTAACTGTTTGTCTTGCTATATCTTTTGGATCTCAGAGTTATTCAGATTTACAACTGTTTGTCTTACACAGTTCAGATCTGGTAACTGTTTGTCTTGCTATATCTTTTGGATTCAGAGGTTATTCAGATTTACAACTGTTACTATTGCCACAGCTCAGATCTGTAACTGTTTGTCTTTGCTATATATCTTGGATTCAGAGTTATTCAGATTTTACAACTGTTTGTCTTTGTTACAGTCTTCAGATCTGCAAATCATTTGTCTTTGCTATATCTTGGATTCAGAGTTATTCAGATTTTTTCACAACTGTTTGTCTTGTATACAGCTCAGATCTGCAAACTGTTTGGTTCCATATATCTTGGATTCAGAGTTGGTCAGATTTCAACTGTTTGTCTTTGCTACAGCTCAGATCTGCAACTGTTTGTCTTGCTATACCTTGATTCCGATGTTATTCAGATTTAACTGTTTGTCTTGTTTGATCTGGTAACTGTTTGTTTTGCTATATCTTGATTCAGAGTTCAGATTTTTGCAACTGTTTGTCTTGCTATCAGATCTGCAAATCGTTTGGTTCCTATATATCTTTGGATTCAGATGTTATCTCAGATTTCATAACCAGTTTGTCTTGTCTTGCTATATCTTGGATCTGCAACTGTTTGTCTTGCTGTTTATATCTTTGGATTCAGAGTTATTCAGATTTCACAACTGTTTTTTTGTCTTGCTACAGTTCAGACTAAACTGTTTGCTTGATTCAGATCTGATTTACAACTGTTTGTCTTTGCTAAATATCTTGATTCCGATGTTATTCAGATTTACAACTGTTTGTCTGCTACAGCTCAGATCTGCAACTGTTTGTCTTGCTATATCTTGGATTCATGTTATTCAGATTTCTACAACTGTTTGTCTTGCTACAGCTCAGATCTGCAACTGTTTGTCTTGCTATCTTTGATTCAGAGTTATTCAGATTTTTAAACTGTTTGTCTTAGTTAAGCAGCTCAGATCTGCAACTGTTTGTCTTGCTATACCTGATTGGATTACAATTGTTTGTCTTGCTACAGCTCAGATTTTCATAACTGTTTGTCTTGATTCAGAGTGCCTCAGATTTGCAACTGTTTGTCTTACAGCTCAGATCTATCTTGCTATATCTTGATTCAGAGTTATTCAGATTTACAACTGCTTGTCTTGTTACAGCTCAGATCTGCAACTGTTTGTCTTGATTCAGATATTCAGATTTCATAACTGTTTGGATTGCAAGACCTTGGTTATTCAGATTTACAACTGTTTGTCTTGCTACAGCTCAGATCTGCAACTGTTTGTCTTGGATTCCATATTTACAACTGTTTGATTCAGAGTTATATCTTGATTCAGAGTTATTCAGATTTTAACTGTTTGTCTTGCTTAGCAGCTCAGATCTGCAACTGTTTGTCTTGCTATATCTTGATTCAGAGTTATTCTAGATTTACAACTGTTTGTCTTGTTGCTACAGCCTATCAGATCTGTTATTCAGATTTACAACTGTTTGTCTTGTTACATCAGACTTTGCTCTGATCTTTGGATTCAGAGTTATTCAGATTTACAACTGTTTGTCTTGCTACAGCTCAGATCTGCAACTGTTTGTCTTGCTATATCTGGATTCAGAGTTATTCAGATTTACAACTGTTTGTCTTTGTTGCAACTGTTTGTCTTCAGATCAGAGTTATTCAGTAACTGTTTGTCTTGCTATATCTGCAACTGTTTGGATTCCAGTTATCTAGATTTACAACTGTTTGTCTTTACAGCTCAGATCTGCAAATTGTTTGTCTTGCTATATCTTGGATTCAGATGTTATTCAGATTTGTAACTGTTTGTCTTGTTGCTGTGCCTCAGATCTGCAACTGTTTGTCTTGGTTATAGTTCAGAGCAATTTACAACTGTTTGTCTTGATTTACAACAGTTTGTCTGGTTACAGCTCAGATCTGCAACTGTTTGTCTTGCTATATCTTGGATTCAGAGTTATTCAGATTTTACAACTGTTTGTCTTGCTACAGCTCAGATTGCAACTGTTTGTCTTGCTATATCTTGGATTCAGAGTTATTCAGATTTACAACCGTTTGTCTTTGTTACAGCTCAGATTCAAAACTGTTTGTCTTGGTATACCTTGGATTCAGAGTTATTCAGATTTACAACTGTTTGTCTTGTTGCAGCTCAGATCTGTTTGTAAACTGTTATTGTCTTGCTATACCTTGATTCAGAGTTATTCAGATTTACAACTGTTTCTTCTTACAGCTCAGATCTGCAACTGTTTGTCTTGCTATATCTTGGATTCAGAGTTATTCAGATTTTACAACTGTTTGTCTTACAGCTCAGATCTGCAACTGTTTGTCTTATATCTTTGGATTCAGAGTTATTCAGATTTACAACTGTTTGTCTTGTTACAGCTCAGATCTGCAAACTGTTTGTTTGTTTTGATTCCAGAGTTATATATTTCGTTTGGTTTTTGGATTGCAACTGTTTGAGTTAGTTATTCAGATTTACAACTGTTTGTTTACAGTCTTGCAACTGTTTGTCATAAGTACCTTGGATTCCATGTTTTGATTTACAAGTTTGTCTTTCAGCTCAGATCTGCAACTGTTTGTCTTACAGTATCTTGATTCATAGAGTTATTCAGATTCAAAATTGTTTATCTTTGGATTCCGAGTTATTCAGATTTACAACTGTTTGTCTTGTTACAGCTCAGATCTGCAAACTGTTTGTCTTGCTATATTTTCAGAGTTATTCTCATACAGATTTTTATCTAAACTGTTTGTTCTATTTTAGATCTGCAACTGTTTGTCTTGCTGTTCAGATCTGCAACCTTGATCTGGATGTTATTCAGATTTACAACTGTTTGTCTTACAGCTCAGATCTATATCTTGGATTCCGATGTTATTCAGATTTACAACTGTTTGTCTGCTACAGCTCAGATCTGCAACTGTTTTGTCTTGCTATATCTTGATCTAGAGTTCCAGATTTGCAACTGTTTGTCTTGCTATCTGCAATCTTGGCTATATGATTCAGAGTTATTCAGATTTACAACTGTTTGTCTTGCTACAGCCTCAGATCTGCAACTGTTTGTCTTTATATATCTTGATTCAGAGTTATTCAGATTTTTACAACTGTTTTTGTCTTGCTACAGCTCAGATCTGCAACTGTTTGTCTTGCTATATGTTTGATCTACAGATTCAGATCTGTTTGCCGTTTGTATACAGCTCAGATCTGCAACTGTTTTTTACAACGATGATTGTATTGTCTGTTTGTCTTTACAGCTCAGATTTGCAACTGTTTGTCTTGCTATACCTTTTGATTGGTTAAGAGTTATTCAGATTTACAACTGTTTGTCTTGCTACAGCTCAGATCTGCAACTGTTTGTCTTGCTATATCTTGGATTCAGAGTTATTCAGATTTTATCTGCAATCGTTTGTCTTGCTATACTTGCTCAGATCTGCAACTGTTTGTCTTGCTATCTGTAAACTGTTTGTCTTGGATTCCGATGTTATTCAGATTTGCAACTGTTTGTCTTGCTAGCCAGATCTGCAACTGTTTGTCTTGCATATCTTGGATTCAGAGTTATTCAGATTTACAACTGTTTGTCTTGCTACAGCTCAGATCTGCAACTGTTTGTCTTGCTATATTCTTGATTCAGAGTTATTCAGATTTACAACTGTTTGTCTTTTGTTACAGCTCAGATCTGTAACTGTTTGTCTTGCTATATCTGGATTTGTTATTCAGAGTTATACAGCTCAGATTGGTATAAAACTGTTTGTCTTGCTATACTTTGGATTCTCAGATCTTGCAACAGTTTGTGCAACTGTTTGTCTATATCTTTGATTCAGAGTTATTCAGATTTACAACTGTTTGTCTTGCTACAGCTCAGATCTGCAACTGTTTGTCTTGCTATATCTTGATTCAGAGTTATTCAGATTTTACAACTGTTTGTCTTTTACAGTTCAGATCTGCAACTGTTTGTGCTATATATTGGATTCAGAGATCTGCAATGTTTTGTTTACAGCTCAGATCTGCAACTATATCTTGATTCTTTGATTCCGAGTTATTCAGATTTACAACTGTTTGTCTTGCTACACAGCTCAAGATCTTGCAACTTTGGATTCAGGAGTTTGTAACTGTTTGTCTACAGCTATCTTGGATTCAGATTCAGAGTTATTCAGATTTACAACTGTTTGTCTTGCTACAGCCTCAGATCTGCAACTGTTTGTACCTTTTGATTCCAGTCTAGATAAACTGTTTGTCCTTTTGATTAACAGACCTTGTGAGTTATTCAGATTTACAACTGTTTGTCTTGCTACAGCTCAGATCTGCAACTGTTTGTCTTGCTATATCTTTGGATTCAGAGTTATTCAGATTTACAACTGTTTGTCTTTACAGCTCAGATCTGCAACTGTTTGTTTGCTATACCTTGATTCCGATGCCGTTATTCAGATTTACAACTTTTGTTGCTACAGCCCAGATATTCAAGATTTATAACTCAGAGTTTGTCAACTGTTTGTTACAGTTCAGATCTGCAACTGTTTGTCTTGCTATATCTTGGATTCAGAGTTATTCAGATTTGCCAACTGTTTGTCTTTCTACAGTTCAGATCTCAGATTGTTTGTCCGGTAACTTGATTCGATGTTTTGTCTTGCTAGCTCAGATCTTGTTTGTCTTCCGATGTTGGATTCAGATTTATTCGATTTACAACTGTTTGTCTTGCTACAGCTCAGATCTGCAACTGTTTGTCTTGCTATATTTTGGATTCAGAGTTATTCAGATTTATTAACTGTTTGTCTTGTTACAGCAAATCTGTTTGTCTTCATAGATTCTAGAGCAACTGTTTGTCTTGTTGTCAGATTTGTCTTGCTATACCTTGAGTATTATTCAGATTTGCCAACTGTTTGTCTTACCTTGGCTCAGATCTTTACAACTGTTTGTCCTGTAGATTCAGAGTTATTGCAACTGTTTTTGTCTTGTTATATCTTGTAAACTGTTTTCCGATGTTGGATTCAGATTTTACAACTGTTTGTCTTGCTTACAGCTCAGATCTGCAACTGTTTGTCTTGTTATATCTTGGATTCAGTTATTCAGATTTACAATTCAGATTTACAACTGTTTGTCTTGCTACTGTTTGTTTTGCTATATCTTTGGCTCAGATCTTGTTTGTCTTGCAAAATTGTTTGTCCGTTTGTCTTGCTATATCTTGATTCAGAGTTATTCAGATTTACAACTGTTTGTCTTGCTACAGCTCAGATCTGCAACTGTTTGTTTTGCTATATCTTGGATTCAGAGTTATTCAGATTTACAACTGTTTGTCTTGTTACAGCTCAGATCTGGCAACTGTTTGTCTGGTATATATCTTGATTCAGAGTTATTCAGATTTACAACTGTTTGTCTTGCTACAGCCTGTAGATCTGCAACTGTTTGTCTTTTATATATCTTGATTCAGTTATCTAGATTTACAACTGTTTGTCTTGCTTACAGCTCAGATCTGCAACTGTTTGTCTTGCTATATCTTGGATTCAGAGTTATTCAGATTTCACAACTGTTTGTCTTGTATACAGCTCAGATCTGCAACTGTTTGTCTTGCTATACCTTGGATTCCGATGTTATTCAGATTTACAACTGTTTGTCTTGCTACAGCTCAGATCTGTAATTGTTTGTCTTGTTCTACATATCTTGGATTCCGATGTTATTCAGATTTACAACTGTTTGTCTTCTACAGCTCAGATTGCAACTGTTTGTCTTATATATCTTGATTCCGAGTTATTCAGATTTACAACTGTTTGTCTTGCTACAGCTCAGATCTGCAACTGTTTGTCTTGCTATATCTTGGATTTTGGATTTCAGAGTTTGTCTTTCAGATTCTGCAACTGTTTGTCTTTATCTTTGGATTCAGAGTTATTCAGATCTGCAACTGTTTGTCTTATACAGCTCAGATGCAAATCTTGATTCAGAGTTATTCAGATTTACAACTGTTTGTCTTGCTACAGCTCAAACTGTTTGATCTTGATCTAGAACTAGATTTATGCAACTGTTTGTTTGTCAGATTGTAACTGCTTTGTTTCATATAGATCTCAGCAAACTGTTTGCTATACAGCTATATCTTGGGATTCAGAGTTATTCAGATTTCATAAACTGTTTGTCTTGCTACAGCTCAGATCTGCAACTGTTTGTCTTGCTATCTAGATTTCTATAAGTTATTCAGATCTGCAACTGTTTGTCTTTATATGGTTTGTCTGTTTGTCTTGCTACAGCTCAGATCTGCAACTGTTTGTTTGTTTATCTTGGATTCGTATTATTCAGATTTACAACTGTTTGTCTTGCTACAGCTCAGATTGCAACTGTTTGTCTTGTTATATCTTTGATTCAGAGTTATTCAGATTTTTATATAACTGTTTGTCTTGTTGCACAGCTCAGATCTGCAACTGTTTGTTTGCTATATCTTGGATTCAGTTATTATGTTTGTCTACAGTTGATTCAGAGTTATTCAGATTTTAACTGTTTGTCTTTGCTACAGCTCAGATCTGCAACTGTTTGTCTTGCTATATCTTGGATCTGACATATTCAGATTTACAACTGTTTGTCTTGTTACAGCTCAGATCTGCAACTGTTTGTCTTGCTATATCTTGGATTCAGAGTTATTCAGATTTACAACTGTTTGTCTTGCTACAGTTCAGATCTGCAACTGTTTGTCTTGCTATATCTTTGGATTCAGAGTTATTCAGATTTTACAACTGTTTGTTATTCAGATTTGCAACGTTTGTCTTGATTCTGTTATTCAGATTCAACTGATACAGCTCAGCAACTGTTTGTCTTGCTATATCTTGATTCAGATTTACAACTGTTTGTTATTCAGATTTGATTCAACTTTGTTTGTCTTGCTACAGCTCAGATCTGCAACTGTTTGTCTTGCTATACCTTTTGATTCAGATGTTATTCAGATTTTTACAACTTGTTTGTCTTGCTTACAGCTCAGATCTGCAACTGTTTGTCTTCATATATCTTTGGATTCAGAGTTATTCCAGATTTTACAACTGTTTGTCTTGGTTACAGCTCAGATCTGCAACTGTTTGTCTTGCTATATCTTTTGATTCAGAGTTGTCTCAGATTTACAACTGTTTGTCTTGCTACAGCTCAGATCTGCAACTGTTTGTCTTGCTATATCTTGGATTCCGATGTTATTCAGATTTGGTTAAACCGTTTGTCTTGCTACAGCCTGATCTGCAAATGTTTGTCTTGCTATGATCTTGGATTCAGAGTTATTCAGATTTACAACTGTTTGTCTTGCTATGGCTCAGATCTGCAAACTGTTTGTCTTGCTATATCTTGATTCAGAGTTATTCAGATTTTACAACTGTTTGTCTTGCTACAGCTCTGTAGATCTGCAAATCGTTTGTCTTGCTATATCTTTGGATTCAGAGTTATTCTGATTTACAACTGTTTGTCTTAGTTACAGCTCATCTGCAACTGTTTGTCTTTATATCTGATTCAGAGATCAGATTTACAACTGTTTGTTTGTCTGTGCCTGGGATTCGGTAAATCGTTTGTCTTTGCTATATCTTGAATTCAGAGTTATTCAGATTTACAACTGTTTGTCTTGCTACAGCTCAGATCTACAATTGTTTGTCTTGCTATATCTTGGATTCAGAGTTATTCAGATTTATAACTGTTTGTCTTGCTACAGTTCAGATCAAACCTGTTTTGTCTTGCTATATCTTTGATTCAGTTATTCAGATTTACAACTGTTTGTCTTACTACAGCTCAGATCTTCTGTGTTTGTCTTTGCTATATCTTGATTCAGTTATTCAGATTTTACAACTGTTTGTCTTGCTACCAGCTCAGATCTGCAACTGTTTGTCTTGCTATACCTTGGATTCCGATGTTATTCAGATTTACAACTGTTTGTCTTGCTGCTGTTTCAGATCTGCAAATTGTTTGTCTTTGCTATATCTTGGATTCAGAGTTATTCAGATTTATAACTGTTTGTCTTGCTACAGCTCAGATCTGCAAACTCGTTTTTTGTCTTGCTATATCTTGGATTCTGTTATTCAGTAGTTTTGTCTTATGCAGCTCAGATCTGCAACTGTTTGTCTTGCTATACCTTGGATTCACAGCTCAGATCTGCAACTGTTTGTTTTGTCTTGCTATACAGCTCAGATCTGCAACTGTTTGTCTTGCTATATCTTGATTCAGAGTTATTCAGATTTACAACTGTTTGTCTTGCTCAGATCTGCAAACTGTTTGTCTTGCTATATCTTGGATTCCATGTTATTGATTTTACAACTGTTTGTCTTCTGCAGGCTCAGATCTGCAAACGTTTGTTTGTCTATATCTTGATTCAGAGTTGTTCAGATTTACAACTGTTTTTGTTTACAACTCAGTTGCAACTGTTTGTCTTGCTATACCTTTGTTCTGATGTTACAGATTTTACAACTGTTTGTCTTCATACAGCTCAGATCTGCAACTGTTTGTCTTATATATCTTGGATTCAGAGTTATTCAGATTTACAACTGTTTGTCTTTACAGCTCAGATCTGCAACTGTTTGTCTTTGCTATATCTTGATTCAGAGTTATTGATTTCATAAATTGTTTGATTTATCTGCAACTGTTTGTCTTCAGAGTTATTCAGATTTTACAACTGTTTTGTCTTGCTACAGCTCAGATCTGCAACTGTTTGTCTTGCTATATCTTTGATTCAGAGTTATTCAGATTTACAATTTACAGTTCAGATCTTGCAACTGTTTGTCTTGCTATATCTGGATTGTCTTCAGATCTGCAACTGTTTGTCTTATACCTTTTGAGCATATTCAGAGATACAGCTCAGATCTGCAACTGTTTGTCTTATATAAAATTTACAACTGTTTGTCTTGCTGATCTGCAACTGTTTGTCTTGCTATATCTTGGATTATCTAGATTTTTACACTGTTTGTCTTGCTACAGCTCAGATCTGCAACTTGTCTTATTCAGAGTTATTCAGATTTACAACTGTTTGTCTTGCTACAGCTCAGATCTGCAACTGTTTGTCTTGCTATATCTTGATTCAGAGTTATTCGAATTTTACAACTGTTTGTCTTGCTCAGATCTGCAAGCTATATCTTGGATTCCATGTTATTCAATTTTACAACTGTTTGATTACTAGACTCAGATCTGCAAATCTTGATTCCGATGTTATTGTTTGTTTTACAGCTCAGATCTGCAACTGTTTGTCTTGCTATATCTTTTGGATTCAGAGTTATTCAGCCTTTGTTTGTCTTTAAGCAGCTCAGATCTGCAACTGTTATTTGCTATATCTTGATTCAGAGTTATTCAGATTTACAACTGTTTGTTACAGCTCAGATCTTGCAACTGTTTGTCTTGCTACTTTGATTCAGAGTTATTCAATTTTACAACTGTTTGTCTTTACAGCTCAGATCTGCAACTGTTTGTCTTGCTATCTTGGATTCAGAGTTATTCAGATTTACAACTGTTTGTCTTTGTTATATCTTGATTCAGAGTTATTCAATTTTGCTAACTTCTTGTCTTGGTTACAGCAACTATACCTGATTCGATGTTATTATTTACAACTGTTTGGTTCAGCTCAGATCTAGTAAACTGTTTGTCTTCTAGATTTGATTCAGAATTCAGATTTACAACTTGTCAGATCTGGTAAACTGTTTGCAGCTTGGATTCAGAGATTCAAATCATTGTTTGTTGGTTATACCTTGGATTCAGAGTTATTCAGATTTACAACTGTTTGTCTTATACAGCCTCAGATCTGCAGCTATATCTTGGGATTCAGAGTTAGATTACAACTGTTTGTCTTATACAGCTCAGATCTGCAACTGTTTGTCTTGTATATATCTTGGATTCAGAGTTATTCAGATTTACAACTGTTTGTCTTGCTACAGCTCAGATTCAAAACTGTTTGTCTTGCTATACTTTGGATTCAGAGTTATTCAGATTTACAACTGTTTGTCTTTATACAGCTCAGATCTGCAACTGTTTGTCTTGCTATACCTTGGATTCAGATGTTATTCTAAAGATTTATACAAGATCAAATTTGTCTTGGATTCAGAGTTATTCAGATTTTACAAGCTCAGATCTGGAAACTGTTTGTCTTGCTATATCTTGATTCAGAGTTATTCAGATTTACAACTGTTTGTCTTTGCTACAGCTCAGATCTGCAAACTGTTTGTCTTGATCTATACCTTGGATTCCGATGTTATTCAGATTTACAACTGTTTGTCTTACACAGCCTCAGATCTGCAACTGTTTGTCTTGCTATATCTTGATTCAGAGTTATTCAGATTTACAACTGTCTTGTCTACAGCTCAGATCTGCAAACTGTTTGTCTTGCTATATCTTGGATTCAGAGTTATTCAGATTTACAACTGTTTGTCTTGTATACAGCTCAGATCTGCAACTGTTTGTCTTGCTATATCTTGGATTCCGATGTTATTCAGATTTACAACTGTTTGTCTGCTACAGCTCAGATCTGCAACTGTTTGTCTTGCTATATCTTGGATTCAGAGTTATTCAGATTTACAACTGTTTGTCTTGCTACAGCTCAGATCTGCAACTGTTTGTCTTGCTACCTTTTTGATTCCGATGTTATTCAGATTTTACAACCGTTTGTCTTTGCTACAGCTCAGATCTGCAACTGTTTGTCTTTGCTATATCTTGATTCAGAGTTATTCAGATTTTACAACTGTTTGTCTTGCTACAGCTCAGATCTGCAACTGTTTGTCTTACTATCTTGGATTCCGAGTTATTCAGATTTACAACTGTTTGTGTTATACAGCTCAGATCTGCAACTGTTTGTCTTTTATACCTTGATTCGATGTTATTGATTTACAACTGTTTGTCTTATACAGCTCAGATCTGCAACTGTTTGTCTTGCTATATCTTGGATTCAGAGTTATTTCAGATTTACAACTGTTTGTCTTCCCTACAGCTCAGATCTGCAACTGTTTGTCTTGCTATATCTTGGATTCAGAGTTATTCAGATTTCATAACTGTTTGTCTTGCTACAGCTCAGATCTGCAACTGTTTGTCTTGCTATATCTTTGGATTCAGAGTTATTCAGATTTATAAATGTTTGTCTTGCTACAGCTCTCAGATCTACCCAACTGTTTGTCTTGCTATATCTTGGATCTAGAGTTATTCAGATTTACAACTGTTTGTCTTACAGTTCAGATCTTAAACGTTTGTTTGTCTTGCTATATCTTTTGATTCAGAGTTATTCAGATCTTGATTGTTTGTCTTGTCTTCTACAGCTCAGATCTGCAACTGTTTGTCTTGTTATACATTTTGATTCCGATGTTATTCAGATTTACAACTGTTTGTCTTGCTACAGCTCAGATCTGCAACTGTTTGTCTTGCTATATCTTGGATTCAGAGTTATTCAGATTTACAATTTTCAGATCTGGGTAAATCATTTGTTTGTCTTCAGAGTTATTCAGATTTCAGATCTGTTTGTCTTGCTAACTGATTTGTTTGTCTTATATCTTTGATTCAGAGTTATTCAGATTTACAACTGTTTGTCTTGCTACAGTTCAGATCTGCAACTGTTTGTCTTGCTATACCTTGGATTCAGAGTTATTCAGATTTACAACTGTTTGTCTTGTTACAGCTCAGATCTACAACTGTTTGTCTTGCTATACATATATCTTGATTCAGAGTTATTCAGATTTTACAATTGTTTGTCTTGCTACAGCTCAGATCTGCAACTGTTTGTTTGCTATCCTTGATTCCGATGTTATTCAGATTTACAACTGTTTGTTCTATATTCAGATCTGCAACTGTTTGTCTTGCCATACCTTTTGATTCAGAGTTTTCAGATTTACAACTGTTTGTTTTGCTACAGCTCAGATCTCAGATTTACAACTGTTTGTCAGATCTGCAATATATCCTTGATTCCGATGTTATTCAGATTTTCAGATCTGTAAACTGTTTGTCATATTTGTTACAGTTATTCAGATCTGCAACTGTTTGTACAGCCTGATTCGCAATATATCTTGGATTCAGAGTTATTCAGATTTACAACTGTTTGTCTTGCTACAGCCTGATCTTGGCAAAGGTTTTGTCTGTTTGTCTATATCTTGATTCCGATGTTATTCAGATTTACAACTGTCAGATCTGCAACTGTTTGTCTTTATATATCTTGATCTAGAGTTATTCAGATTTGCAACTGTTTGTCTACAGCTCAGATCTGCAACTGTTTGTCTTCTATATCTTGATTCAGAGTTATTCAGATTTACAACTGTTTGTCTTGCTACAGCTCAGATCTGCAACTGTTTGTCTTGGTTATATCTTGGATTCAGAGTTATTCAGATTTTTACAACTGTTTGTCTTGTCTCAGATCTGCAACTGCTCAGATCTGGTTATTCAACAACTGTTTGTCTTGCTATATGCAACCTTGATTCAGATTCAGAGTTATTCAGATTTACAACTGTTTGTCTTGCTACAGCTCAGATCTGCAACTGTTTGTCTTGCTATATCTTTGGATTCAGAGTTATTCAGATTTCACAACGTTTGTCTTTATACAGCTCAGATCTGCAACTGTTTGTCTTGCTATATCTTGGATTCAGAGTTATTCTAGATTTATAACTGTTTGTCTTGCTACAGCTCAGATCTGCAACTGTTTGTCTTGCTATATCTTGGATTTCAGAGTTATTCAGATTTACACAACTGTTTGTCTTGCTACAGCTCAGATCTGCAACTGTTTGTCTTGCTATATCTTGGATTCAGAGTTATTCAGGATTTACAACTACAGTTTTGCAAACTGTTTGTCTACATATCTTGATTCAGAGTTATTCAGATTTACAACTGTTTGTCTTGCTATGTTTCAGATCTGCAACTGTTTGTCTTGCTATATCTTGGATTCAGAGTTATCTAGATTTACAACTGTTTGTCTTGCTACAGCGCTCAGATCTGCAAACTGTTTGTCTTACTATATCTTGATTCAGAGTTATTCAGATTTCAAGATATTTATACAGCTCAGGGATCTGCAACTGTTTGTCTTGCTATACTTTGACAGAGCTCAGATCTTCATAACTGTTTGTCTTGCTACAGCTCAGATCTTGCAAATTTGTCTTGTCTATATTTACAACTGTTTGTCAGATTTACAACTTGTTTGTCTTGCTACAGCTCAGATCTGCAACTGTTTGTCTTGCTATACCTTGATTCAGAGTTATTCAGATTTACAACTGTTTGTCTTGCCAGCTCAGATCTGCAACTTCCTTGTCTTGCTATATCTTGGATTCAGAGTTATTCAGATTACAACTGTTTGTCTTGCTACAGCTCAGATCTGCAACTCGTTTGTTTGCTATATCTTGATTCAGAGTTATTCAGATTTACAACTGTTTGTCTTTTACAGCTCAGATCTGCAACTGTTTGTCTTGCTATACCTTGGATTCAGAGTTAGGCCGATTTATAATTGTTTGTCTTTACAGCTCAGATCTGCAACCGTTTGTCTTTTACTTTTGATTCCAGAGTTATTCAGATTTACAACTGTTTGTCTTGCTACAGCTCAGATCTGCAACTGTTTGTCTTGGTTATATCTTGGATTCAGAGTTATTCAGATTTACAACTTTGTTTGTCTTGCTACAGCTCTCAGATCTGCAACTGTTTGTCTTGCTATACCTTTGGATTCCGATGTTATTCAGATTTACAACTGTTTGTCTTGCTACAGCTCAGATCTGCAACTGTTTGTCTTGCTATCTCTTGATTCCGATGTTATCTAGATTTACAACTGTTTATTACAGCTGGGGATTTGCAACTGTTTGTCTTGATTCCGATGTTATTCAGATTTACAACTGTTTGTCTCAGATCTGCAACTGTTTGTCTTGCCTATATCTTGGATTCAGAGTTATTCAGATTTACAACTGTTTGTCTTGCTGCAGGCTCAGATCTGCAACTGTTTGTGTTGCTATATCTTGGATTCTATTTTACAACTGTTTGTCTTCTTACAGCTCAGATCTGCAACTGTTTGTCTTGCTATATCTTTGATTCAGAGTTAACGTGATTTACAACTGTTTGTCTTGTATCTTGGATTCAGAGTTGGTCTAGCTCAGATCTGCAACTGTTTGTCTTGCTATATCTTGATTCAGAGTTATTCAGATTTACAACTGTTTGTCTTGTTACAGCTCAGATCTGCAACTGTTTGTCTTGCTATATCTTGGATTCAGAGTTATTCAGATTTACAACTGTTTGTCTTACTACAGCTCAGATCTGCAAACTGTTTGTCTTGCTATATCTTTGATTCAGAGTTATTCAGATTTACAACTGTTTGTCTTACTACAGCTCAGATCTGCAACTGTTTGTCTTGCTATATCTTTGATTCCAGAGTTATTCAGATTTACAACTGTTTGTCTTGCTACAGCTCAGATCTGCAACTGTTTGTCTTGCTATCTTGGATTCAGATTTGATGTTATTCAGATGATTTACAACTGTTTGTCTTGCTACAGCTCAGATCTGCAACTGTTTGTCTTTGCTATACCTTGGATTCAGAGTTATTCAGATTTCACAACTGTTTGTCTTGGGTTGAGTTTCAGATCTGTAACTGTTTGTCTTGCTATACCTTGGATTCAGAGTTATTCAGATTTTTACAACTGTTTGTCTTGCTAGCTCAGATCTGCAACTGTTGTCTTGCTATATCTTGGATTCAGAGTTATTCAGATTTACAACTGTTTGTCTTGCTACAGCTCAGATCTGCAACTGTTTGTCTTGCTATATCTTGTTATTCAGATTTACAACTGTTTGTCTTTCCGCTCAGATCTGCAACTGTTTGTCTTCATATATCTTGGATTCAGGAGTTATTCAATTTACAACTGTTTGTCTTGCTACAGCTCAGATCTGCAACTGTTTGTCTTGCCTATATCTTGGATTCAGAGTTATTCAGGGATTTCACAACTGTTTGTCTTGCTACAGCTCAGATCTGCAACTGTTTGTCTTGCTATATCTTGATTCAGAGTTATTCAGATTTTACAACTGTTTGTCTTACATACAGCTCAGATCTAAAACTGTTTGTCTTGCTATATCTTGGATTCAGCGTATGTTATTCAGATTTACAACTGTTTGTCTTGCTCTTCAGATCTGCAACTGTTTGTCTTGCTATATCTTGGATTCAGAGTTATTCAATTTTACAACTGTTTGTCTTGCTACAGCTCAGATCTGCAACTGTTTGTCTTGCTATATCTTGGATTCAGATGTTATTCAGATTTACAACTGTTTGTCTTACAGCTCAGATCTGCAACTGTTTGTCTTGCTATATCTTGGATCTAGAGTTATTCAGATTTACAAATTGCTTGTCTTGTTGTGCCCTGATCTGCAACTGTTTGTTTTGCTATATCTTTGGATTCAGAGTTGTCTGATTTACAACAAATGGTCTTGTTGCTAGCTCAGATCTGAAATTCTGTTTGTCTTAGTTATATCTTTTGGATTCAGAGTTATTCAGATTTCACAACTGTTTGTCTTGCTACAGCCCATAGATCTGCAACTTGTTTGTCTGGTTATACCTGATTCCAAGGTTATTCAGATTTACAACTTGTCTTGCTACAGCTCAGATCTGCAACTGCTTGTCTTGCTATATCTTGGATTCAGGAAAGCGTCAGATTTACAACTGTTTGTCTGCTACAGCTCAGATCTGCAACTGTTTGTCTTGCTATATCTTTGGATTCAGAGTTATTCAGATTTTTACAACTGTTTGTCTTGTTACAGCTCAGATCTGCAACTGTTTGTCTTATATATCTTGATTCAGAGTTATTCAGATTTCTTACAACTGTTTGTCTTGCTGGCTCCAGAGATCTGCAAACTGTTTGTCTTGCTATATATCTTGATTCAGAGTTATTCAATTTACAACTGTTTGGTTCATACAGCTCAGATCTACAACTTCGTTTGTCTTGCTATATCTTGGATTCAGAGTTATTCAGATTTACAACTGTTTGTCTTGCTACAGCTCAGATCTGCAACTGTTTGTCTTGCTATATCTTGATTCTGAGTTATTCAGATTTACAACTGTTTGTCTTACTACAGCTCAGATCTGCAACTGTTTGTCTTTTTATATCTTGGATTCAGTTATTCAGGATTTTTTTACAACTGTTTGTCTTGCTACAGCTCAGATCTGCAACTGTTTGTCTTGCTATATCTTTGATTCCGATGTTATTCAGTTTACAACTGTTTGTCTTGCTACAGCTCAGATTCGTAACTATTTGTCTTGCTATATCTTTGATTCAGAGTTATTCAGGATTTACAACTGTTTGTCTTTTCTACAGCTCAGATCTGCAACTATTTGTCTTGCTATATCTTGGTTATTCAGATTTACAACTGTTTGTTATTCAGATCTGCAACTGTTTGTCTTGCTATATCTTGATTTTATTCAGATTTACAACTGTTTGTCTTACAGCTCAGATCTGCAATCATTGTTTGTCTTGCTATACCTTGATTCAACTGTTTTGTCTTGCTACCAGCTCAGATCTGCAACTGTTTGTTTGTCTTGATTCAAGTTACAGTCTCAGATCTGCAACTGTTTGTCTTGCTATATCTTGGATTCAGAGTTATTCAGATTTCTGCACCGTTTGTCTTGCTACAGCTCAGATGCAACTGTTTGTCTTTATACCTTGATTCTGTATATTCAGATTTGCTAAACTGTTTTTGTCTTGCTACAGCTCAGATCTGCAACTGTTTGTCTTGCTATATCTTTGATTCCGATGTTATTCAGATTACAACTGTTTGTCTTTTCTACAGCTCAGATCTGCAACTGTTTGTCTTTGCTATATCTTGGATTCAGAGTTATTCAGATTTACAACTTGTTTGTCTTACTACAGCTCAGATCTGCAACTGTTTGTCTTGCTATCTCTTTGATTCAGAGTTATTCACATTTACAACTGTTTGTCTTGCTACAGCTCAGATCTGCAACTGTTTGTCTTGTATATATCTTGGATTCCGATGTTATTCAGATTTACAACTGTTTGTCTTTGCTACAGCTCAGATCTGCAACTGTTTGTCTTGGCTATATCTTGGATTCAGGAGTTATTCAAATTTAACTGTTTGTCTTGCTACAGCTCAGATCTGCAACTTGTTTGTCTTGCTATATCTTGATTCAGAGTTATTCAGATTTACAACTATTTTGTCTTGCTACAGCTCAGATCTGCAACTGTTTGTCTTGCTATGTCTTGGATTCAGAGTTATTCAGATTTTACAACTTGTTTGTCTTGCTACAGCTCAGATCTGCAACTGTTTGTCTTGCTATCTTGATTCAGAGTTATTCAGATTTACAACTGTTTCATCTTAAGGCTAGCCAGAGTTGCAACTGTTTGTCTTTTATCTTTGATTCAGAGTTATTCAGATTTGCAACTGTTTGTCTTGCTATATCTTGCAACTGTTTGTCAGATACCTTGATTCGATGTTATTTTTACAACTGTTTGTCTTGCCACAGCTCAGATCTGCAACTGTTTGTCTTATCTGGATTCAGAGTTATTGGATTTACAACTGTTTGTCTTGCTACAGCTTATTCAATGTTTACATATCTTGGATTCAGAGTTATTGTTTTACAACTGTTTACTACAGCTCAGATCTGCAACTGTTTGTCTTGCTATGTCTGGATTGGATCTTAGATTTACAACTGGCTTGTCTTGCTACAGCTCAGATCTGCAACTGTTTGTTCTACCTTGGATTCCGATGTTATTCTTTACAACTGTTTTTGTCTTGCTACAGCTCAGATCTGCAACTGTTTGTCTTGCTATATCTTGGATTCAGAGTTATTCAGATTTACAACTGTTTGTCTTGCTACAGCTCAGATCTGCAACTATTTGTCTTGCTATATCTTGGATTCCGGCGTTATTCAGATTTACAACTGTTTGTCTTGCTACAGCTCAGATCTGCAACTGTTTGTCTTGCTATATATCTTGGATTCAGAGTTATTCAGATTTACAACTGTTTGTCTTGCTACAGCTCAGATCTGCAACTGTTTGTCTTGCTATACCTTGGATTCCAGATGTTATTCAGATTTATAACTGTTTGTCTTTGCTACAGCTCAGATCTGCAACTGTTTGTCTTGCTATATCTTGGATTCAGAGTTATTCAGATTTACAACTGTTTGTCTTGCTACAGCTCAGATCTGCAACTGTTTCTTTTGCTATATCTTGGGTTATATTTACAACTGTTTGATTCAGATCTGCAACTGTTTGTCTTGTTATTCAGATTCACAATTCTGTTTGTCTTGCTACAGCTCAGATCTGCAACTTTGTTTGTCTTGCTATATCTTGATTCAGAGTTATTCAGATTTACAACTGTTTGTCTTGCTACAGCTCAGATCTGCAACTGTTTGTCTTGCTATATCTTTGGATTCTGAGTTATTCAGATTTACAACTGTTTGTCTTTACAGCTTAGATCTGCAAACTGTTTGTCTTGCTATATCTTGATTCAGAGTTATTCAGATTTACAACTGTTTGTCTTCCTACAGCTCAGATCTGCAACTGTTTGTTGCTATAATTCTGATGTTATTGATTTACAACTGTTACATATTCAACTGTTTGTCTTGCTATAGTTATTCAGATTTACAACTGTTTGTCTTGCTACAGCTCAGATCTGCAACTGTTTGTCTTGCTATATCTTGATTCAGAGTTATTCAGATTTACAACTGTTTGTCTTGCTACAGCTCAGATCTGCAACTGTTTGTTTGATTCAGAGTTGTTCAATTTACAAATCGTTTGTCTTACACAGCCCAGATTCAGCAACTGTTTCTGTCTTGCTATACCTTGGATTCCGATGTTATTTAGATTTACAACTGTTTGTCTTACAGCTCTTGCAACTGTTTGTTTCTATCTTGGATTCAGAGTTATTCAGATTTGCTATTTGTCTTTGCTACAAGATCTCAACTGTTTGTTCTATATCTTTGGATTGTTATTCAGATTTAACTGTTTGTCTTTCAGCCTATATCTGTTTGTCTTTCGCTATTCTGATTCAGAGTTATTCAGATTTACAACTGTTTGTCTTGCTACAGTTCAGATCTGCAAACTGTTTGTCTTACTATATTTGGATTCAGAGTTCAGATTTCAATTTTACAACTGTTTGTCTTTTGTTCTGACAGGAGTTATTCAGATTTTGCCAACTGTTTGTCTTTTCAGATCTGCAACTGTTTGTCTTGCTATTCTGGATCAGATTTATTCAATTTTACAACTGTTTGTCTTTTCATGCTCAGATCTGCAACTGTTTGTCTTTTATATCTTTGATTCAGAGTTGTCTGATTTACAACTGTTTGTCTACACTGCAGCTCAGATCTGCAACTGTTTGTCTTACTATATCTTGATTCAGAGTTATTCAGATTTACAACTGTTTGTCTTGCTACAGCTCAGATCTGCAACTCGTTTGGTCTTGCTATATCTTGGATTCAGAGTTATTCGATTTACATAACTGTTTGTCTTGCTACAGCAAATCTACCCAACTGTTTGTCTTGCTATATCTTGGATTCAGAGTTATTCAAATTTACAACTGTTTGTCTTTGCTACAGCTCAGATCTTACAACTGTTTGTCTTGCTATACAGCTCAGATGTTATTCAACTGTTTGTCTTGCTACAGCTCAGATCTGGATTTTGTCTTCAGAGTTATTCAGATTTACAACTGTTTGTCTTGCTACAGCTCAGATCTGCAACTGTTTGTCTTGCTATACCTTGGATTCAGAGTTATTCAGATTTACAACTGTTTGTCTTTTACAGCTCAGATCTGCAACTGTTTGTCTTGCTATATCTTGGATTCAGAGTTATTCAGATTTACAACTGTTTGTCTTGCTACAGCTCAGATCTGCAACTGTTTGTCTTTACTATATCTTGGATTCAGAGTTATTCAGATTTACAACTGTTTGTCTTTACAGCTCAGATCTGCAACTGTTTGTCTTGCTATATCTTGATTCAGAGTTATTCAGATTTTACAACTGTTTGTCTTGCTATCAATTCAGAATTATTCAATTTTGCAACTGTTTGTCTTGCCTATATCTTGGATTCCGTTGTTATTCAGTCTTTTACAAGATCTGCAACTGTTTGTCTTGCTACAGCTCAGATCTGCAATTTAACTGTTTGTCTTGCTATATCTTGGATTCAGAGTTATTCAGATTTACAACTGTTTGTCTTGCTACAGCTCAGATCTGCAACTGTTTGTCTTGCTATATCTTGGATTCAGAGTTATTCAGATTTACAACTGTTTGTCTTACTACAGCTCAGATCTGCAACTGTTTGTCTTGCTATACCTTGGATTCAGAGTTATTCAGATTTACATAACTGTTTGTCTTGCTACAGCTCAGATCTGCAACTGTTTGTCTTGCTATATCTTGATTTGTTATTCAGATTTAAACTGTTTGTCTGTTTGTTTGCTACAGCTCAGATCTCAACTGTTTGTCTTGCAACTGTTTGTCTTGCTATATCTGTTTGTCTTGATTCAGAGTTATTCAGATTTACAACTGTTTGTCTTGCTACAGCTCAGATCTGCAACTGTTTGTTTGTCTTCAGAGTTATTATTTACATCTTGATTCAGAGTTATTCAGAGTTATTCGGGATTTACAACTGTTTGTCTTTACAGCTCAGATCTGCAACTGTTTGTCTTGCTATACCTTGGATTCGATGTTTATTCAGATTTACAACTGTTTGTCTTGCTACAGTTCAGATCTGCACAACTGTTTGTCTTGCTATATCTTGAATTCAGGAGTTATTCAGATTTACAACTGTTTTGTCTTGCTACAGCTCAGATCTGCCTTGTTTGTCTTGCTATATCTTGGATTCGAGTTATTCAGATTTACAACTGTTTGTCTTGCTACAGCTCAGATCTGCAACTGTTTGTCTTGCTATCTTGATTCAGATGTTATTCAGATTTACAACTGTTTGTCTTGCTACAACAGCTCAGATCTGCAACTATTTGTCTTGCTATATCTTGGATTCAATGTTATTCAATTTACAACTGTTTGTCTTGCTACAACTCAGATCTGCAACTGTTTGCTATATATCTTGGATTCAGGTATTATACTGTTTGTCTTGCTTCAGATCTGCAACTGTTTGTCTTGCTATCCGATGTTATTCAGATTTACAACTGTTTGTCTTGCTACAGCTCAGATCTGCAACGCTGTTTGTCTTGCTATATCTTGATTCAGAGTTATTCAGATTTACAACTGTTTGTCTTACTACAGCTCAGATCTGCAACTGTTTGTCTTGCTATATCTTGAATTCAGAGTTATTCAGATTTACAACTGTTTGTCTTGCTTCAGATTTACATCTGTTTGTCTTTTATAGCTCAGATCTCAGAGTTATTCACAACTGTTTGTCAGATCGTCTGCAACTGTTTGTCTTGCTATATCTTGGATTCAGTTATTCAGATTTACAACTGTTGTCTTGCTACAGTTCAGATCTGCAACTGTTTGTCTTTGCTATATCTTGGATTCAGGTTATTCAGATTTACAACTGTTTTGTCTTGCTACAGCTCAGATCTTTGCAACTGTTTGTCTTGCTATACCTTTGGATTCAGATGTTATTCAGATTTACAACTGTTTGTCTTGCTACAGCTCAGCAATCTTGCTATATCTTGGATTGTTTGATTTACAACTTGTCTGCAGCTCAGATCTCTGTTGTCTTGCTATATCTTCAGAGTTATTCAGATTTACAACTGTTTGTCTTGCTACAGCTCAGATCTGCAACTGTTTGTCTTGCTATACCTTGGATTCAGATATTCAGATTTTGTTTGTCTTATACAGCTCAGATCTGCAACTGTTTGTCTTGTTATTCAGAGTTATTCAGATTTCCTTTGTTTGTCTTGCTACAGCTCCAGATCTGCAACTGTTTGTCTTGCTATACCTTGAATTCCGATGTTATTCAGATTTACAACTGTTTGTCTTGCCTGGCTCAGATCTGCAACTGTTTGTCTTATATCTTGTTCGATGTTATTATATCTTGCTACAGCTCAGATTCAACTATTTGTCTTACTATATCTTGGATTCAAGTTATTCAGATTTGTGTTTGTCTTGCTACAGCTCAGATCTGCAACTGTTTGTCTTGCTATATCTTGGATTCAGGTTATTCAGATTTACAACTGTTTGTCTTGCTACAGCTCAGATCTGCAACTGTTTGTTTACAATCTTGGATTTGTCTTTGCTACAGCTCAGATCTGCAACTGTTTGTCTTGCTTATATCTTGATCTTTTTATGTTATCTGCAGATATTTACAACTGTTTGTCTTGCTACAGCTCAGATCTGCAACTGTTTGTCTTGCTTTATATCTTGGATTCAGAGTTATTCAGATTTACAACTGTTGTTTGTCTTTTACAGCTCAGATCTGCAACTGTTTGTCTTGCTATAGCTTGGATCTGATGTTTTATTATTTGATTCAATTTACAACTGTTTGTCTTGCTATATATCTTTTGGATTCCGAGAGTTATTCAGATTTACAACTGTTTGTCTTGCTACAGCTCAGATCTGCAACTGTTTGTCTTCTTGGATTCGATGTTATTCAGATTTACAACTGTTTGTCTTGATGCAGCTCAAGATCTGCAACTGTTTGTCTTTGCTATATCTTGATTCAGAGTTATTCATATTTACAACTGTTTGTCTTGCTACAGCTCAGATCTGCAACTGTTTGTCTTACTATATCTTGGATTCGATATTATTTCAGATTTACAACTGTTTGTCTTTGCTACAGCTCAGATCTGCAACTGTTTGTCTTGCTATATCTTATTCAGAAGTTATTCAGATTTACAACTGTTTGTGCTACAGCTCAGATCTGCAACTTTTGTCTTGCTATATCTTGGATTCAGGACATTCAATTTACAACTGTTTGTCTTGCTACAGTTCAGATCTGCAACTGTTTGTCTTGCTATATCTTGGATTCAAGTTATTCAGATTTACAACTGTTTGTCTTGCTACAGCTCAGATCTCACTGTTTGTCTTGCTATACCTTGATCTGTATTCAACTTTCTTTGTCTTGCTACAGCTCAGATCTGCAACTGTTGTCTTGCTATATCTTGGATTCGATGTTATTCAGATTTACAACTGTTTGTCTTGCTACAGCTCAGATCTGCAACTGTTTGTCTTGCTATATCTTGGATTCATGTTATTCAGATTTACAACTGTTGTCTTGCTACAAGCTCAGATCTGCAACTGTTTGTCTTGCTATCTTGGATTCAGGTTATTCAGATTTACAACTGTTTGTCTTGCTACAGCTCAGATCTGCAACTGTTTTGTCTGCTATACCTTGGATTCGAGTTGTTCAGATTGCTTTGTTTGTCTTTGCTACAGCTCAGATCTGCAACTGTTTGTCTTGCTATATCTTGGATTCCGATGTTATTCAGATTTACAACTGTTTGTCTTGCTACAGCTCAGATCTGCAACTTCTTTGTCTTGCTATATCTTGGATTCAGAAGTTATTCAGATTTACAACTGTTTGTCTTGCTACAGCTCAGATCTACCGCTGTTTGTCTTGCTATACCTTGGATTCGATGTTATTCAGATTTACAACTGTTTGTCTTGCTACAGCTCAGATCTGCAACTGTTTGTCTTACTATACCTTGGATTCCGATGTTATTCAGATTTACAACTGTTTGTCTTGCTACAGCTCAGATCTGCAACTGTTTGTCTTGCTATATCTTGATTCAGATGTTATTCAGATTTACAACTGTTTGTCTTGCTACAGCTCAGATCTGCAACTTTGTCTTGCTACATTTAGAATTCAGATGTTGTTCAGATTTACAACTGTTTGTCTTGCTACAGCTCAGATTCAAATTGTTTGTCTTGCTATATCTTGGATTCAGAGTTATTCAATTTGGTAACTGTTTGTCTTGCTACAGCTCAGATCTGCAACTGTTTGTCTTGCACTATATCTTGGATTCAGTGTTATTCAGATTTACAAACTGTTTGTCTTGCTACAGCTCAGATCTGCAACTGTTTGTCTTGCTATATCTTGGATTCAGATGTTATTCAGATTTACAACTGTTTGTCTTGCTACAGCTCAGATCTGCAACCTGTTTGTCTTGCTATATCTTGGATTCAGAGTTATTCAGATTTTACAACTGTTTGTCTTACTTCAGATCTGCAACTGTTTGTCTTGCTATATCTTGGTTCTGTTATTCAGATTTACAACTGTTGTCTTGCTACAGCTCAGATCTGCAAACTGTTTGTCTTTACTATATCTTGATTCAGAGTTATTCAGATTTTACAACTGTTTGTCTTGCTACAGCTCAGATCTGCAACTGTTTGTCTTGCTATATCTTGATTCAGAGTTATTCAGATTACATCTGTTTGTCTTGCTACAGCTCAGATTCTGCAACTGTTTGTCTTGCTATATCTTGGTTCAGAGTTATTCAGATTTTACAACTGTTTGTCTTGCTACAGCTCAGATCTGCAAATATTTGTCTTACTATATGTGATTCAGTGTTATTCAGATTTACATTTGTTTGTCTTGCTGATTCAAATCTGTATTTGTCTTGCTATATCTTGGATTCAGAGTTATTCAGATTTATAACTGTTTGTCTTGCTACAGCTCAGATCTGCAACTGTTTGTCTTGCTATACCTTTGATTCCGATGTTATTCAGATTTACAACTGTTTGTCTTACAGCTCAGATCTGCAAAACTGTTTGTCTTGCTATACCTTGGATTCGATGTTATTCAGATTTACAACTGTTTGTCTTACTTACAGCTCAGATCTCAAATTGTTTGTCTTGTATATCTTGGATTCAGAGTTATTCCTAGATTTTTACTATACACTGTTTGTCTTGTTACATCTTGGATTCAGAGTTATTCAGATCTGCAACTGTTTATTTTGCTACAGCCTGATCCTGTTTGGTCTTCCGATTGTTATTCAGATTTACAACTGTTTGTCTTTGCTACAGCTCAGATCTGCAACTGTTTGTCTTGTTATCTTGCTATATCTTGGATTCAGAGTTATTCAGATTTTACAACTGTTTGTCTTGCTAAGCTCAGATCTGCAACTGTTTGTCTTGCTATATCTTGGATTGGAGTTATTTAGATTTACATCTGTTTGTCTTGCTACAGCTCAGATCTGCAACTGTTTGTCTTGCTATATCTTGGATTCAGAGTTATTCAGATTTACAACTGTTTGTCTTGCTACAGCTCAGATCTGCAACTGTTTGTCTTGCTATATCTTCGATTAGAGTTATTCAGATTTACAACTGTTTGTCTTGCTAAGCAATTCAGATTCAAACCTTGATTCAAGTTATTCAGATTTACAACTGTTTGTCTTTACAGCTCAGATTGCAACTGTTTGTCTTTGTTCAGATTCTCAGATTGCAACTGTTTGTCTTGCTACAGCTTTGACCACAACTGCTTGTCTTGCTATATCTTGGATTCAGAAGTTATTCAGATTTACAACTGTTTGTCTTGCTACAGCTCAGATCTGCAACTGTTTGTCTTTATATCTTGGATTCAGAGTTATTCAGATTTACAACTGTTTGTCTTACTACAGCTCAGATCTGCAACTGTTTTGTCTTACTATCTTGATTCAGAATTATTCAGATTTACAACTGTTTGTCTTACAGCTTCAGATCTGCAACTGTTTGTCTTGCTATATCTTGGATTCAGAGTTATTCAATTTCAACTGATCTTGCTTACAGTTCCAGATTTGCCTTCGTTTGTCTATATCTTGGATTCAGAGTTATTCAGATTTACAACTGTTTGTCTTACACAGCTCAGATCTGCAACTGTTTGTCTTGCCTTCCTTGATTCCGAGTTATCTAGATTTATAATTGTTTGTCTTATTACAGCTCAGATTCAAATCGTTTGTCTTGCTATATCTTGGATTCCGATGTTATTCTGTTTGTCTTGCTGCAGCTCAGATCTGCAACTGTTTGTCTTGCTTTATATCTTGGATTCAAGTTATTCAGATTTACAACTGTTGTTCAGATCTTGTCTTTTTATATCTTGGATTCTAGAGTTATTCGGGATTTACAACTGTTTGTCTTGCTACAGCTCAGATGCAACTGTTTGTTCTTAAGTACCCTTGGATTCAGAGTTATTCAATTTACAACTGTTTGTCTTGCTACAGCTCAGATCTGCAACTGTTTGTCTTGCTATATCTTTGGATTCCGATGTTATTCAGATTTACAACTGTTTGTCTTGCTACAGTCAGATCTGCAACTGTTTGTCTTCTTTTGGATTCAGAGAGTTATTCAGATTTACAACTGTTTGTTCTTTGCAGGATTGCAACTGTTTGTCTTGCTATATCTTATTAGAGTTGATAGATTTACAACTGTTTGTCTTGCTACAGCTCAGATCTGCAACTGTTTGTCTTACTATATCTTGGATTCAGGTTATTCAGATTTACAACTGTTTGTCTTGCTACAGCTCAGATCTGCAACTGTTTGTCTTGCTATATCTGATTCAGATTCAGAGTTATTCAGATTTACAACGCTGTTTGTCTTGCTACAGCTCAGATCTGTTGCATATCTTCTGTTTGATTTCTTTTAGTTCAGATCTGCAACTATTTGTCTTACTATATCTTGGATTCAAGTTATTCAATTTACAACTTTGTTTGTCTTGCTGACTCAGATCATCTGCAACTTCCTCAGATCTGTTCATGTTATTCTGTTTGTCTTGCCTGACTCAGATCTTGTTTGTCTTGCTATATCTTATTCAGATTTTCAGACTGTTTGTCTTGCTACAGCTCAGATCACAACTGTTTGTCTTTTTATATCTTGGATTCAGAGTTATTAGATTTACAACTGTTTGTCTTTACAGCTCAGATCTGCAACTGTTTTTTTTTGTCTTGCTTTATACCTTGGATTCAGAGTTATTCAGATTTACAACTTCTTTGTCTTGCTACAGCTCAGATCTGCAACTGTTTGTCTTGCTATATCTTGGATTCAGGGTTATTCAGATTTACAACTGTTTGTCTTGCTACAGCTCAGATCTGCAACTTCATTTGTCTTATATATCTTGGATTCAGAGTTATTCAATTTACAACTGTTTGTCTTGCTACAGCTCAGATCTGCAACTGTTTGTCTTACTATATCTTGGATTCAGAGTTATTCAGATTTACAACTGTTTGTCCTTGGTTACAGCTCAGATCTGCAACTGTTTGTCTTCTTTATATCTTGGATTCAGAGTTATTCAGATTTTACAACTGTTTGTCTTGCTATGCCTCAGATCTGCAACTGTTTGTCTTGCTAGTTATATCTTGGATTCAGATGTTATTCAGATTTTACAACTGTTTGTCTTGCTACAGCTCAGATCTGCAACTGTTTGTCTTGCTATATCTTGGATTCAGAGTTATTCAGATTTACAACTGTTTGTCTTGCTACAGCTCAGATCTGCAACTGTTTGTCTTGCTATATCTTGATTCAGAGTTATTCAGATTTACAACTGTTTGTCTTGCTACAGCTCAGATCTGCAACTGTTTGTCTTGCTATATATCTTGGATTCAGGAGTTATTCAGATTTACAACTGTTTGTCTTGCTACAGCTCAGATCTGCAACTGTTTGTCTTGCTATATCTTGATTCAGAGTTATTCAGATTTACAACTGTTTGTCTTGCTACAGCTCAGATCTGCAACTGTTTGTCTTGCTTTATATCTTGGATTCAGAGTTATTCAATTTAACTGTTTGTCTTGCTACAGCTCAGATCTACCTTTGTTTGTCTTTGCTATATCTTGGATTCAGAGTTATTGGGATTTACAACTGTTTGTCTTGTACAGCTCAGATCTGCAACTGTTTGTCTTGCTATATTCTTGATTCAGAGTTATTCAGATTTTAAATGTTTTGTCTTGCTGTTTTGATCTGCAACTGTTTGTCTTGCTATATCTTGGTTCCGATGTTATTAAGATTTACAACTGTTTGTCTTGCTACAGCTCAGATCTGCAACTATTTGTCTTGCTATATCTTGATTCAGAGTTATTCAGATTTTACAACTGTTTGTCTTACTACAGCTCAGATCTGCAAAATTTGTTTGTCTTTGCTATATCTTGGATTCAGAGTTATTCAGATTTTACAACTGTTTGTCTTCATACAGCTCAGATGCAAACTGTTTGTCTTTATATCTCTTGATTCAGAGTTATTCAGATTTATAAACTGTTGTTTTGTCTTGCTATATCTTTGGATTCAGAGTTATTCAGATTGCAATCATGTCGTTCATACAGCTCAGATCTGCAACTGTTTGTCTTGCTATATCTTTGGATTCAGAGTTATTCAGATTTACAACTGTTTGTCTTGCTACAGTTCAGATCTGCAACTGTTTGTCTTATATATCTTGATTCAGAGTTATTCAGGATTTCATAACTGTTTGTCTTGCTACAGCTCTCAGATCTGCAAATCATTTGTCTTGCTATACCTGATTCCGATCATATTCAGATTTACAACTGTTTGTCTTGTTACAGCTCAGATCTGCAACTGTTTGTCTTGCTATATCTTGGATTCAGAGTTATTCAGATTTACAACTGTTTGTCTTTGCTACAGCTCAGATCTGCAACTGTTTTGTCTTGCTATCTTGGATTCACTGTTTGTCTTACACAGCTCAGATCTGCAACTGTTTGTCTTGCTGACTGTAGAGCTCAGATCTGCAACTGTTTGTCTTGTTACAGCTATATCTTGGATTCAGAGTTATTCAGATTTACAACTGTTTGTCTTGCTACAGCTCAGATCTGCAACTGTTTGTCTTGCTATACCTTGGATTCCAGAGTTATTCAGATTTGCAACTGTTTGTCTTGCTACAGCTCAGATCTGCAACTGTTTGTCTTGCTATACCTTGGATTCAGAGTTATTCAGATTTACAACTGTTTGTCTTGCTACAGCTCAGATCTGCAACTGTTTGTCTTGCTATACCTTGATTCAGAGTTATTCAGATTTACAACTGTTTGTCTTGCTACAGCTCAGATCTGCAACTGTTTGTCTTGCTATATCTTTGGATTCAGAGTTATTCAGATTTACAACTGTTTGTCTTGCTACAGCTCAGATCTGCAACTGTTTGTCTTTATATATCTTGGATTCCGAGTTATTCAATTTTACAACTGTTTGTCTTTGCAGTTCAGATCTGCAACTGTTTGTCTTGCTATATCTTGGATTCAGAGTTATTAGATTTACAAACTCAGATCTGCAACTGTTTGTCTTGCTATATCTTGGATTCCAGAGTTATTCAGATTTTACAACTGTTGTCTTTACAATCTGCAACTGTTTGTCTTGCTATATCTTGATTCAGTTATTCGATTTGCAACTGTTTGTCTTGCTACAGCTCAGTCCTGTCTTGCTATATCTTGGATTCAGAGTTATTCAGATTTACAACTGTTTGTCTTGCTGATTCAGATCTGCAACTTGTTTGTCTTTGCATATATCTTGGATTCAGAGTTATTCAGATTTACAACTGTTTGTCTTGCTGCAGCTCAGATCTGCAACTGTTTGTCTTGCTATATCTTGGATTCCCGAGTTATTCAGATTTACAACTGTTTGTCTTGCTACAGCTCAGATCTGCAACTGTTTGTCTTGCTATATCTTGGTTCAGTTATTCAGATTTACAACTGTTTGTCTTGGATTGCAACTGTTTGAGTTATCTTTGGTTAGAGTTATTTTACAACTGTTTGTCTTGCTACAGCTCAGATCTGCAACTGTTTGTCTTGCTATACCTTGGATTCAGAGTTATTCAGATTTACAACTGTTTGTCTTGCTACAGCTCAGATCTGCAACTGTTTGTCTTGCTATACCTTGGATTCAATGTTATTCAGATTTACAACTGTTTGATAATGCTACAGCTCAGATCTGCAACTGTTTGTCTTGTTCTATTGGAGATTCAGATTTGTCTTGTTATTCAGATTTACAACTGTTTGTCTTGCTACAGCTCAGATCTGCAACTATTTGTCTTGCTATACCTTGGATTCCGATGATGTTATTCAGATTTACATTTGCTCAGAACTGTTTGTCTTTACTATATCAGCTCAGATCTGCAACTGTTTGTCTTGCTATATCTTGGATTCCGATGTTATTCAGATTTACAACTGTTTGTCTTGCTACAGCTCAGATCTGCAACTGTTTGTCTTGCTATATATCTTGATTCAGAGTTATTCAGATTTTACAACTGTTTGTCTTGCTACAGCTCAGATCTGCAACTGTTTGTCTTGCTATACCTTGGATTCAGATGTTATTCAGATTTACAACTGTTTGTCTTGCCTGGCTCAGATCTGCAACTGTTTGTCTTGCATATGGATTCGATGTTATTCAGATTTACAACTGTTTGTCTTGCTACAGCTCAGATCTGCAACTGTTTGTCTTTTATATCTTTGATTCCGATGTTATTCAGATTTACAACTGTTTTGTCTTGCTACAGCTCAGATCTGCGCTATTTGTCTTGCTATACCTTGGATTCTATATTATTCAGATTTACAACTGTTTGTCTTGCTACAGCTCAGATCTGCAACTGTTTGTCTTTTATGATTCTTGGATTCCGCAGCTGTTATTCAGCTATATTTACATAACTGTTTACAACTGTTTTGTCTTGCTACAGCTCAGATCTGCAACTGTTTACATCTTGCTATATCTTGGATTCAGAGTTATTCAGATTTACAACTGTTTGTCTTGCTACAGCTCAGATCTGCAACTGTTTGTCTTGCTATATCTTGATTCAGAGTTATTCAGATTTACAACTGTTTGTCTTGCTACAGCTCAGATCTGCAACTGTTTGTCTTGCTATATCTTGGATTCAGGTTATTCGATTTACAACTGTTTGTCTTGCTACAGCTCAGATCTGCAACTGTTTGTCTTGCTATATCTTGGATTCAGAGTTATTCAGATTTACAACTGTTTGTCTTTACAGCTCAGATCTGCAACCGTTTGTCTTGCTATATCTTGGATTCAGAGTTATTAAGATTTGCAACTGTTTGTCTTGCTACAGCTCAGATCACGCTGTTGTCTTGATCTGGGCAACTGTTTGTCTTGCTATATCTTGGATTCAGAGTTATTCAGATTTACAACTGTTTGTCTTCAGATCTACAGCTCAGATCTGCAACTGTTTGTCTTGCTCAGATCTACTGTTTGTCTTCTTGGATTCAGAGTTATTCAGATTTACAACTGTTTGTCTTGCTACAGCTCAGATCTGCAACTGTTTGTCTTGCTATATCTTGGTCAGAGTTATTCAGATTTACAACTGTTTGTCTTGCTACAGCTCAGATCTGCCAACTGTTTGTCTTGCTATATCTTTGATTCAGAGTTATTCAGATTTACAACTGTTTGTCTTGCTACTCAGATCTGCAAGCTATACCTTGATTCAGATGTTATTCAGATTTACAACTGTTTGTCTTGCTCAGATCTGCAACTGTTGTCTTGCTATATCTTGGATTCAGAGTTATTCAGATTTACAACTGTTTTGTCTTGCCACAGCTCAGATCTGCAACTGTTTGTTACATATCTTGGATTCAGAGTTATTCAGATTTACAACTGTTTGTCTTATACAGCTCAGATCTGCAACTGTTTGTCTTATACCTTGGATTCAGATGTTATTCAATTTTACAACTGTTTGTCTTGCTACAGCTCAGATCTGCAACTGTTTGTCTTGCTATACCTTGGATTCCGATGTTATTCAGATTTACAACTGTTTGTCTTGCTACAGCTCAGATCTGCAACCATTTGTCTTGCTATATCTTGGATTAGAGATGTTATTCAGATTTACAACTGTTTGTCTTACTACAGCTCAGATCTAAACTGTTTGTCTTGCTATATCTTGGATTCAGAGTTATTCAGATTTGTATTTTGTCTTGCTACCAGCTCAGATCTGCAACCGTTTGTCTTAAGCTATATCTTGGATTCAGAGTTATTCAGATTTACAACTGTTTGTCTTGCTACAGCTCAGATCTGCAACTGTTTGTCTTGCTATATCTTGGATTCAGAGTTATTCAGATTTACAAACTGTTTGTCTTGCTACAGCTCAGATCTGTTTGTTTGTCTTGCTATATCTTGGATTCAGAGTTATTCAGATTTACAACTGTTTGTCTTGCTGCAACTCAGATCTGCAACTGTTTGTCTTATATATTGATTCAGAGTTATTATATCTTGGATTCAGAGTTATTCAGATTTACAACTGTTTGATACAGTTCAGATCTGCAACTGTTTGTCTTCTATATCTTGGATTCAGAGTTATTCAGATTTCACAACTGTTTGTCTTTGCTATGCAATCTTGCTAAATTGGATTCGATGTTATTTGGATTTACACCTGTTTGTCCGATGTTGCTCAGATCTGCAACTGTTTGTCTTGCTATACCTTGGCTATATTCGGTTATTCAGATTTACAACTGTTTGATTTTGTTACAGCTCAGATCTGCAACTGTTTGTCTTGCTATACCTTGGATTCGATGTTATTCAGATTTACAACTGTTTGTCTTTGCCCACAGCTGGATCTGCAACTATTTGTCTTGCTATATCTTGGATTCAGAGTTATTCAGATTTACAACTGTTTGTCTTTACAACTCAGATCTGCAATATTTGTCTTGCTATATCTTGGATTCAGAGTTATTCAGATTTACAACTGTTTGTCTTGCTTTACAGCTCAGATCTGCAACTGTTTGTGTCTTGCTATCTTGGATTCAGGATGTTATTCAGATTTACAACTGTTGTCTGCAGCTCAGATTGCAACTGTTTGTCTTGCTATATCTTGGATTCAGAGTTATTCAGATTTACAACTGTTTGTCTTGCTACAGCTCAGATCTGCAACTGTTTGTCTTGCTATATCTTGATTCAAGTTATTCAGATTTACAACTGTTTGTCTTGCTGCAGCTCAGATCTGCAACTGTTTGTCTTGCTATATCTTGGATTCAGAGTTATTCAGATTTGCAACTGTTTGTCTTTACAGCTCAGATCTGCAACTGTTTGTCTTCTATATCTTGTTATTCAGATTTTACAAACTGTTTGTCTTGCTACAGCTCAGATCTGCAACTGTTTGTCTTGCTATATCTTGATTCAAATTATTCAGATTTACAACTGTTTGTCTTTTGCTACAGCTCAGATCTGCAACTGTTTGTCTTGCTATATCTTGGATTCAGAGTTATTCAGATTTACAACTGTTTGTCTTGCTACAGCTCAGATTCCCAACCGTTTGTCTGCATATCTTGGATTCTGTTTGTCTTGTTTATCTTTAATTCAGGTTATTCAGATTTACAACTGTTGTCTTGCTATCTCAGATTCAACTGTTTGTCTTCTTTATCTTGGATTCAGATGTTATTCAGATACAACTGTTTGTCTTGCTACAGCTCAGATCTGCAACTGTTTGTCTTGCTATATCTTGGATTCAGAGTTATTCAGATTTACAACTGTTTGTCTTGCTACACAGCTCAGATCTGCAACTGTTTGTCTTGCTATATCTTGGATTCATGTTATTCAGATTTACAACTGTTTGTCTTGCTACAGCTCAGATCTGCAACTGTTTGTCTTCTTTATATATTTTGGATTCAGATGTTATTCAGATTTACAACTGTTTGTCTGCTACAGCTCAGATCTGCAACTGTTTGTCTTGCTATATCTTGGATTCAGAGTTATTCAGATTTACAACTGTTTGTCTTGCTTTAGCTCAGTTTGTCTTGTCTGCATATCTTGATTCAGATCTGCAACTGTTTGTCTTGCTACTATCATGTTTGGATTCAGAGTTATTCAGATTTACAACTGTTTGTCTTGCAGATACAGCTCATCTTGGATCCCTGTTATTCAACTGTTTGTGTTGCTATATCTTGTTTTCAGATCTTATTCAGATTTTCAACTGTTTGTCTTGCTACAAGCTCAGATCTGCAACTGTTTGTCTTGCTATATCTTGGATTCTGAGTTATTCAATTTACAACTGTTTGTCTTTACAGCTCAGATTTACAACTGTTGTCTTGCTACATCTTGATCTGCAAGTTTTATTCAGATTTAATTCAGAGTTTTGTCTTGCTGCAGCTCAGATCTGCAACTGTTTGTCTTGCTATATCTTGGATTCAGAGTTATTCAGATTTACTAACTGTTTGTCTTGCTACAGCTCAGATCTGCAACTGTTTGTCTTTATATCTTGGATTCAGAGTTATTCAGATTTACAACTGTTTGTCTTGCTACAGCTCAGATCTGCAACTGTTTGTCTTGCTATCTTGGATTCAGATGTTATTCAGATTTACAACTGTTTGTCTTGCTACAGCTCAGATCCGCAACTGTTTGTCTTGCTATACCTTGGATTCGATGTTATTCAGATTTACAACTGTTTGTCTTGCTACAGCTCAGATCTGCAACTGTTTGTCTTGCTATATCTTGGATTCCGATGTTATTCAATTTACAACTGTTTGTTTGCTACAGCTCAGATCTGCAACTGTTTGTCTTATATCTTGGATTCAGTTATTCAGATTTATAACTGTTTGTCTTTACAGCTCAGATCTGCAACTGTTTGTCTGCTATTGGATTCAGAGTTATTCAGATTTTTACAACTGTTTGTCTTGCTACAGCTCAGATCTGCAACTGTTTGTCTTGCTATATCTTGGATTCAGATGTTATTCAGATTTACAACTGTTTGTCTTGCTACAATTCAGATCTGCAACTGTTTGTCTTGCTATATCTTGGATTCAGAGTTATTCAGATTTACAACTGTTTGTCTTGCTACAGCTCAGATCTGCAACTGTTTGTCTTGCTATATCTTGGATTCAGAGTTATTCAGATTTACAACTGTTTGTCTTGCTACAGCTCAGATCTGCAACTGTTTGTCTTGCTATATCTTGGATTCAGAGTTATTCAGATTTACAACTGTTTGTCTTGCTACAGCTCAGATCTGCAACTGTTTGTCTTGCTATATCTTGGATTCAGAGTTATTCAGATTTACAACTGTTTGTCTTGCTACAGCTCAGATCTGCAACTGTTTGTCTTGCTATATCTTGGATTCAGAGTTATTCAGATTTACAACTGTTTGTCTTGCTACAGCTCAGATCTGCAACTGTTTGTCTTGCTATACTTGGATTCAGAGTTATTCAATTTACAACTGTTTGTCTTGCTACAGCTCAGATCTGCAACTGTTTGTCTTACTATATCTTGGATTCAGAGTTATTCCAATTTACAACTGTTTTGTCTTGCTACAGCTCAGATCTGCAACTGTTTGTCTTGCTATATCTTGGATTCAGAGTTATTCAGATTTACAACTGTTTGTCTTGCTACAGCTCAGATCTGCAACTGTTTGTCTCTGCTATATCTTGGATTCAGAGTTATTCAGATTTCTTGTCTTATATCAGATCTGTTTGCTATATCTTGGATTCCGATGTTATTCAGATTTGCAACTGTTTGTCTTGCTACAGCTCAGATCTGCAACTATTTGTCTTATATATCTTGGATTTGTTATTCAGATTTACAACTGTTTGTCTTGCAACAGCTCAGATCTGCAACTGTTTGTCTTGCTATATCTTGGATTCAGAGTTATTCAGATTTACAACTGTTTGTCTTTACTACAACTCAGATCTGCAACTGTTTGTCTTGCTATATCTTGGATTCAGAGTTATTCAGATTTACAACTGTTTGTCTTGCTACAGCTCAGATCTGCAACTGTTTGTCTTTGCTATATCTTTGATCTAGAGTTATTCAGATTTACAACTGTTTGTCTTGCTACAGCTCAGATCTGCAACTGTTTGTCTTGCTATATCTTGGATTCAGAGTTATTCAGATTTACAACTGTTTGTCTTGCTACAGCTCAGATCTGCAACTGTTTGTCTTGCTATATCTTGGATTCATGTTATTCAGATTTACAACTGTTTGTCTTTGCTACAGCTCAGATCTGCAACTGTTTGTCTTGCTATATCTTGGATTCAGAGTTATTCAGATTTACAACTGTTTGTCTTGCTACAGCTCAGATCTGCAACTGTTTGTCTTGCTATATCTTGGATTCAAGTTATTCAGATTTACAACTGTTTGTCTTTACAGCTCAGATCTGCAACTGTTTGTCTTGCTATACCTTGATTCAGAGTTGTTCTTATTTACAACTGTTTGTCTTTTACAGCTCAGATCTGCAACTGTTTGTCTTCTTGGATTCCGATAAAAATGTTATTCAAATTTTACAACTGTTTGTCTTGCTGCAGCTCAGATCTACAACATTTTGTCTTGCTATATATCTTGGATTCAGAGTTATTCATTTACAACTGTTTGTCTTGCTACAGCTCAGATCTGCAACTGTTTGTCTTGCTATATCTTGGATTCAGAGTTATTCAGATTTACAACTGTTTGTCTTGCTACAGCTCAGATCTGCAACTGTTTGTCTTTGCTATATCTTGGATTCCGATGTTATTCAGGGATTTACAACTGTTTGTCTTGCTACAGCTCAGCTCAGATACCTTGGATTCAACTGTTTGTCTTTATATATCTTGGATTCAGAGTTATTCATTTGTCTTGCTACATTTACTGTTGTCTTGCTAACTGTTTGTCTTGCTACAGCTCAGATCTGCAACTGTTTGTCTTGCTATATCTTGGATTCCATGTTATTCAGATTTTACAACTGTTTGTCTTGCTACAGCTCAGATCTGCAACTGTTTGTCTTGCTATATCTTGGATTCAGAGTTATTCAGATTTACAACTGTTTGTCTTGCTACAGCTCAGATCTGCAACTGTTTGTCTTGCTATATCTTGATTCAGAGTTATTCAGATTTACAACTGTTTGTCTTGCTACAGCTCAGATCTGCAACTGTTTGTCTTGCTATCTTGGATTCCATGTTATTCAGATTTACAACTGTTTGTCTTTACAGCTCAGATCTGCAACTGTTTGTCTTGCTATATCTTTGATTCATGTTATTCAGATTTACAACTGTTTGTCTTGCTACAGCTCAGATCTGCAACTATTTTGTTTGTCTATATCTTGGATTCAGATGTTATTCAGATTTACAACTGTTTTGTCTTTTTACAGCTCAGATCTGCAACTGTTTGTCTTGCTATATCTTTGGATTCAGAGTTATTCAGATTTACAACTGTTTGATATACAGCTCAGATCTGCAACTATTTTGTCTTGCTATATCTTGGATTCAGGATGTTATTCAGATTGCAACTGTTTGTCTTCTTGTACCTTACAGCTCAGATCTGCAACTGTCTTGTCTTGCTGTTTGTCTTATCCTTGGATTCAGAGTTATTCAGATTTTACAACTGTTTGTCTTGCTACAGCTCAGATCTGCAACTGTTTGTCTTGTTATATCTTGGATTCCGATGTTATTCAGATTTACAACTGTTTGTCTTGCTACAGCTCAGATCTGCAACTGTTTGTCTTGCTATATCTTGTCTAGAGTTATTCAGATTTACAACTGTTTGTCTTGCTACAGCTCAGATCTGCAACTGTTTGTCTTTTTATATCTTGGATTCAAGTTATTATTTACAATCTTTGGATTGCAGCTGTTTGTCTTGCTATCTGGTTATTCAGATTTCACAACTGTTTGTCTTGCTACAGCTCAGATCTGCAACTGTTTGTCTTGCTATATCTTGGATTCAGAGTTATTCAGATTTACAACATTTGTCTTGCTACAGCTCAGATCTGCAACTGTTTGTCTTGTTATTCTATACTTGCTACAACTCAGATTCCGATTTGTTATTCAGATTTACAACTGTTTGTCTTGGCTACAGCTCAGATCTGCAACTGTTTGTCTTGCTATATCTTGGATTCAGAGTTATTCGAATTTACAACTGTTTGTCTTCAGATCTACAGCTCAGATCTGCAACTGTTTGTCTTGCTATATGCAACTATTTGGCTATATTCAGAGATTTATTCAGATCTGATTTACAACTGTTTGTCTTATACAGCTCAGATCTGCAACTGTTTGTCTTGCTTTATATCTTGGATTCAGAGTTATTCAGATTTTACAACTGTTTGTCTCCTCAATGGATCTGCAACTGTTTTGTCTTGCTATATCTTGGATTCAGAGTTATTCAGATTTTACAACTGTTTGTCTTGCTACAGCTCAGATCTGCAACTGTTTGTCTTGCTATATCTTGGATTCAGAGTTATTCAATTTACAACTGTTTGTCTTGCTACAGCTCAGATCTGCAACTGTTTGTCTTACCTTGGATTCCGATGTTATTCAATTTACAACTGTTTGTCTTGCTACAGCTCAGATCTGCAACTGTTTGTCTTGCAATTTACAACTGTTGTCTTGCTATCTTGGATTCAGAGTTATTCAGATTTCACAACTGTTTGTCTTGCCTGACTCAGATCTGCAACTGTTTGTCTTGCTATTGATTCTTAGTTCGATTTACAACTGTTTTCTTTACAGCTCAGATTTGCAACTGTTTGTCTTGCTATATCTTGATTCAGAGTTATTCAGATTTATAACTGTTTGTCTGCAGCTCAGATCTGCAACTGTTTGTCTTGCTATATCTTGGATTCAGAGTTATTCAGATTTACAACTGTTTGTCTTGCTGCACAGCTCAGATCTACCTGCGTTTGTTTTCTTGCTATCTTGGATTCAGAGTTGTTCAGATTTACAACTGTTTGTCTTGCTACAGCTCAGATCTGCAACTGTTTGTCTTGCTATATCTTGGATTCAAGTTATTCAATTTTTTAAAACTTTGTCTTGCTACAGCTATCTGTTTGTCTTGCTATTCTTGGATTCAGAGTTATTCAGATTTACAACTGTTTGTCTTACTACAGCTCAGATCTGCAACTGTTTGTCTTGCTATACCTTGGATTCTGATGTTATTCAGATTTACAACTCTTTTGTCTTGCTACAGCTCAGATCTGCAACTGTTTGTCTTGCTATATCTTGGATTCGATATTCAGATTTACAACTGTTTGTCTTGCTACAGCTCAGATGCAACTGTTTGTCTTGCTATATCTTGGATTCAGAGTTATTCAGATTTACAACTGTTTGTCTTGCTACAGCTCAGATCTGCAACTGTTTGTCTTGCTATATCTTGGATTCAGAGTTATTCAGATTTTACAACTGTTTGTCTTACAGCTCAGATCTGCAACTGTTTGTCTTGCTATACCTGATTCATGTTATTCAGATTTACAACTGTTTGTCTTGCTACAGCTCAGATCTGCAACTGTTTGTCTTGCTATATCTTGGATTCGATGAGTTATTTCAGATTTACTAACTGTTTGTCTTTTGCTAAGGTTAGTTCAGGTTATTCAGATCTGCAACTGTTTGTCTTGCTATATCTTGGATTCAGAGTTATTCAGATTTACAACTGTTTGTCTTGCTACAGCTCAGATCTGCAACTGTTTGTCTTGCTATATCTTGGTTCAGAGTTGTTCAGATTTACAACTTTGTTTGTCTTGCTACAGCTCAGATCTGCAACTGTTTGTCTTGCTATACCTTGATTCCGATGTTATTCAGATTTACAACTGTTTGTCTTGCTACAGCTCAGATCTGCAACTGTTTGTCTTGCTATATCTTGGATTCAGAGTTATTCAGATTTACAACGTTTGTCTTTACCTCTCAATCTGCAACTGTTTGTCTTGCTATCTTGATTCAGCAGATTTCAACTGTTTGTCTTGCTACAGCTCAGCAACTGTTTGTCTTGCTATATCTTGATTCAGAGTTATTCAGATTTTACAACTGTTTGTCTTGCTACAGTTCAGATCTGCAACTGTTTGTCTTGCTATATCTTGGATTCAGAGTTCAGATTCAATGTTTGTCAATTATTCAGCTCTAGAGCTCAGATGCAACTGTTTGTCTTGCTATACCTTGGATTCCGATGTTATTCAGATTTACAACTGTTTGTCTTGCTACAGCTCAGATCTGCAACTGTTTGTCTTGCTATACCTTGGATTCAGAGTTATTCAGATTTACAACTGTTTGTCTTGCTACAGCTCAGATCTGCAACTGTTTGTCTTGGATTCAAGTTATTATTTACAACTTGGATTCAGAGCAAACTGTTTGTCTTCTAGTTCAAGTACATAACTGTTTGTCTTGCTACAGTTCAGATCTGCAACTGTTTGTCTTGCTATATCTTGGATTCAGAGTTATTCAGATTTACAACTGTTTGTCTTGCTACAGCTCAGATCTGCAACTGTTTGTCTTGCTATACCTTGGATTCCGATGTTATTCAGATTTACAACTGTTTGTCTTGCTACAGCTCAGATCTGCAACTGTTTGTCTTCTATATATCTTGGATTCAGAGTTATTCAGATTTACAACTGTTTGTCTTGCTACAGCTCAGATCTGCAACTGTTTGTCTTGCTATATCTTGGATTCAGAGTTATTCAGATTTACAACTGTTTGTCTTGCTACAGCTCAGATCTGCAACTGTTTGTCTTGCTATATCTTGGATTCAGAGTTATTCAGATTTACAACTGTTTGTCTTGCTACAGCTCAGATCTCATTTTACAGATTTATGTTATTCAGATTTACAACTGTTTGTCTTGCCTATCAGATCTTGTTTGTCTTCATAGATTCAGATTCAGATTTACAACTGTTTGTCTTGCTACAGCTCAGATCTGCAACTGTTTGTCTTGCTATATCTTGGATTCCATGTTATTCAGATTTACAACTGTTTGTCTTGCTACAGCTCAGATCTGCAACTGTTTGTCTTGCTATATCTTGGATTCAAGTTATTCAGATTTACAACTGTTTGTCTTGCTACAGCTCAGATCTGCAACTGTTTGTCTTGCTATACCTTGGATTCCGATGTTATTCAGATTTACAACTGTTTGTCTTGCTACAGCTCAGATCTGCAACTGTTTGTCTTGCTATATCTTGGATTCAGAGTTATTCAGATTTACAACTGTTTGTCTTGCTACAGCTCAGATCTGCAACTGTTTGTCTTGCTATATCTTGGATTCAGAGTTATTCAGATTTACAACTGTTTGTCTTGCTACAGCTCAGATCTGCAACTGTTTGTCTTGCTATATCTTGGATTCAGAGTTATTCAGATTTACAACTGTTTGTCTTGCTACAGCTCAGATCTGCAACTGTTTGTCTTGCTATATCTTGGATTCCGAGTTATTCAGATTTACAACTGTTTGTCTTTACAGCTCAGATCTGCAACTGTTTGTCTTGCTATATCTTGATTCAGAGTTATTCAGATTTTACAACTGTTTGTCTTGCTACAGCTCAGATCTGCAACTGTTTGTCTTGCTATATCTTGGATTCAGAGTTATTCAGATTTACAACTGTTTGTCTTGCTACAGCTCAGATCTGCAACTGTTTGTCTTACTATATCTTGGATTCAGAGTTATTCAGATTTAACTGTTTGTCTTGCTACAGCTCAGATCTGCAACTGTTTGTCTTGCTATATCTTGGATTCAGATGTTATTCAGATTTACAACTGTTTGTCTTGCTACAGCTCAGATCTGCAACTGTTTGTCTTGCTATATCTTGGATTCAGAGTTATTCAGATTTACAACTTTTGTCTTGCTACAGCTCAGATCTGCAACTGTTTGTCTTTTGCTATATCTTGGATTCAGAGTTATTCAGATTTACAACTGTTTGTCTTGCCACAGCTCAGATCTGCAACTGTTTGTCTTGCTATATCTTTGATTCAAGAGTTATTCAGATTTACAACTGTTTGTCTTGCTACAGCTCAGATCTGTTTGCAACTGTTTTGAATTTACAACTTGCTTATATCTTGATTCAGAGTTATTCAGATTTACAACTGTTTGTCTTGCTACAGCTCAGATCTGCAACTGTTTGTCTTGCTATATCTTGGATTCAGAGTTATTCAGATTTACAACTGTTTGTCTTGCTACTCAGATCTGCAACTGTTTCAGATTCTGTTATTCAATTTTACAACTGTTTGTCTTGCTACAGCTCAGCTATATCTTGGATTCAGAGTTATTCAGATTTACAACTGTTTGTCTTGCTACAGCTCAGATCTGCAACTGTTTGTCTTGCTATATCTTGGATTCAGAGTTATTCAGATTTACAACTGTTTGTCTTGCTACAGCTCAGATCTGCAACTGTTTGTCTTGCTATATCTTGGATTCAGAGTTATTCAGATTTACAACTGTTTGTCTTGTTTGTCTTTTTTATACCTTGGATTCATGTTATTCAGATTTACAACTGTTTGTCTTGCTACAGCTCAGATCTGCAACTGTTTGTCTTGCTATATCTTGATTCAGAGTTATTCAGATTTACAACTGTTTGTCTTGCTACAGCTCAGATCTGCAACTGTTTGTCTTGCTATATCTTGGATTCAGAACTGTTTATTCAGATTTACAACTTGATTGTTTGTCTGTTTGTCTTCAGCTCAGATCTGCAACTGTTTGTCTTGCTATATCTTGGATTCAGAGTTATTCAGATTTTACAACTGTTTGTCTTGCTACAGCTCAGATCTGCAACTGTTTGTCTTGCTATATCTTGGATTCAGAGTTATTCAGATTTACAACTGTTTGTCTTGCTACAGCTCAGATCTGCAACTGTTTGTCTTACTATATCTTGATTCAGAGTTATTCAGATTTACAACTGTTTGTCTTGCTGGCTCAGATCTGCAACTGTTTGTCTTGCTATATCTTGGATTCAGATGTTATTCAGATTTACAACTGTTTGTCTTGCTACAGCTCAGATCTGCAACTGTTTGTCTTGCTATATACCTTGGATTCACAAGTTTTCTTCAGATTTACAACTGTTTGTCTTGTATACAGCTCAGATCTGCAACTGTTTGTCTTGCTATATCTGTTTGGATTCAGAGTTATTCAGATTTACAACTGTTTGTCTTGCTACAGCTCAGATCTGCAACTGTTTGTCTTGCTATATCTTGGATTCAGAGTTATTCAGATTTACAACTGTTTGTCTTGCTACAGCTCAGATCTGCAACTGTTTGTCTTGCTATATCTTGGATTCAGAGTTATTCAGATTTTTACAACTGTTTGTCTTGCTACAGCTCAGATCTGCAACTGTTTGTCTTGCTATATCTGTTTGGATTCAGAGTTATTCAGATTTACAACTGTTTGTCTTGCTACAGCTCAGATCTGCAAACTGTTTGTCTTGCTATATCTTGGATTCAGAGTTATTCAGATTTACAACTGTTTGTCTTGCTACAGCTCAGATCTGCAACTGTTTGTCTTGCTATATCTTGGATTCAGAGTTATTCAGATTTACAACTGTTTGTCTTGCTACAGCTCAGATCTGCAACTGTTTGTCTTGCTATATCTTGGATTCAGAGTTATTCAGATTTACAACTGTTTGTCTTGCTACAGCTCAGATCTGCAACTGTTTGTCTTGCTATATCTTGGATTCAGACTGTTTGTTATTCAGATTTGCAACTGTTTGTTTGTCTTGGATTCAGAGTTATTCAGCTCTGTTTGATCTGCAACTGTTTGTCTTGCTATATCTTGGATTCAGAGTTATTCAGATTTACAACTGTTTGTCTTGCTACAGCTCAGATCTGCAACTGTTTGTCTTGCTATATCTTGGATTCAGAGTTATTCAGATTTACAACTGTTTGTCTTGTTACAGCTCAGATCTGCAACTGTTTGTCTTGCTATATCTTGGATTCAGAGTTATTCAGATTTATAACTGTTTGTCTTGCTACAGCTCAGATCTGCTGTTTGTCTTGCTATATCTTGGATTCAGAGTTATTCAGATTTACAACTGTTTGTCTTGCTACAGCTCAGATCTGCAACTGTTTGTCTTGCTATATCTTGGATTCAGAGTTATTCAGATTTACAACTGTTTGTCTTGCTACAGCTCAGATCTGCAACTGTTTGTCTTGCTATATCTTGGATTCAGAGTTATTCAGATTTACAACTGTTTGTCTTGCTACAGCTCAGATCTGCAACTGTTTGTCTTGCTATATCTTGGATTCATAGTTATTCAGATTTACAACTGTTTGTCTTTACAGCTCAGATTTGCAAACTGTTTGTCTTGCTATATCTTGGATTCAGATGTTTGATTTACAACTGTTTGTCTTGCTAGACTCAGATCTGCAAGTGTTTGTCTTGCTATATCTTGGATTCAGAGTTATTCAGATTTACAACTGTTTGTCTTTACAGACTCAGATCTGCAACTGTTTGTTTGATTAGAGTTATTCTTTACAACTGTTTGTCGGAGCTAATTTGCAAGATTTTGTCTTATATCTGTTTGTTATTGAAGCTCAGATCTGCAACTGTTTGTCTTGCTAGATTCAGAGTTATTAGGTTTACAACTGTTTGTCTTGGCAGCTCAGATCTGCAAGTTTGTCTTGCTATATCTTGGATTTAGGTTATCCAAAAAGTTTGTTCTGATCTGCAACTGTTTGTCTTTTATATCTTGGATTCAAGTTATTCAATTTACAACTGTTTGATCTTGCTACAATCAGATCTGCAAAGCTATATCTTGGATTCAGAGTTATTCAGATTTACAACTGTTTGTCTTGCAAAGCTCAGATCTGCAAATGCTATATCTTGGATTCAGAGTTAAAGATTTACAACTGTTTGAACAGCTCAGAATATCTTGGATTCAAGTTATTCAGAACAACTGTTTGTCTTGTTACAGCTCAGATCTGCAACTGTTTTGTCTTGCTATATCTTGGATTCAAGTTATTCAGATTTAAACTGTTTGTTTATACAGCTCAGATGCAACTGTTTGTCTTCTATATCTTGGATTCAAGTTTTCAGATTTACTGTTTTCTTGCTACAGCTCAGATCTGCAAAATCTTGGATTCAGAGTTATTGATTTTCAACTGTTTGTCTTCTACAGCTCAAAATTTATATCTTTTAATTTTATTTCCTGTTTGTCATTCAACTGTTTGGTATATCTTGGATTCAGGAGATTTAACTGTTTGTCTTGAAGATGTTTTTTTATATCTTGAGCAAAGTATTAAGAAAGATCATGAAAATTTCATTAGAAACAAAAGGAGTCAAGAGAATTTGTTGAACTTGCTTATGTTTTAATATCAGTCCTCCTATATAACATTTATTCAGATGTTTGAATGCAAAATTTATTTGGATAATATCATCTCTGGTAAGGAAAGATGAAGATGGAGAGGAAAGATAAAGAAACAGAAATGTAATCCAAATAGTTTGGAGGATAAGCTAAGAATACCATTGGCTGGAACAATTCATCTTAATGTGTTCTGTGGAAGGTTGCAAAATGAGAAATTTTTAAGGAAAAATTATGAAGTCGTTCAAAAAAAGGACTAAACAATTATAATTAATAATTTCAATAAACTTTCAGAGTTGAAATTTCTTTGCAGAGGCATATAAAATCTCTACAAAAAAGAGGGCTTCAAATATAATAATGGAAGATGCTTTTTAAAGCTGAGCAAAGTATTAAGAAGCATGAAAATTTCATTAGAAACAAAGGAAAGAGTGTTGAACTGCTATGTAATATCAGTCCTCCTATATAGTAGTGAATGCTGGACAATATCCTCACAGATGAAGATGAGACTTGAAGAAACAGAAATGTAATTATATAGGAGGATGCTGAGAATACCATGGCTGGAACATGTAAGCAATGAGAACGTTTTAAGGAAAATAGGAAAAAAGGATGCTTATAATTAGAATCAGAAAGAGTTGAAATTTCTTGGACACATAATGAGAAAAGAGGGCTTATAGAATTTGAGACTCAAAAGTCATATTGAAGGCAAGTGGGTCAGAGAGAGAAATAGTGAGTAACCAATCTAATGAACTTGTGTAAAAGGATGGCAGAACAGTGACTAGGAAGGATAGTAAGGGAACAAACATTGCTTAGAGTGACAAAAGATATGCAGAGCCATGATTGCTCATGTCCTGAATGAAGACAGCATATAAATGAAGAGAATTTATGATGGGAAAATAGAATTGTTACACTTGTCTATCAGAACTTTGAATGTATTTATGATACTGTAAAATTTGTAATTTACAAAAAATTTAAATATCACCTTTAAATTCAGACCAGGCAAAAAAATATGGCATATCAAAATAAAAGCATCCTTTTGATACACTATATTTTTTTTTAATCAAGTTCACCCCAAAATAAGGCAGTAAAGCCACTGATATACAAGGTGTTACTGGGTATGGATGAGTTAGAAACAGGAACTTTCCTAAGGAGTGAAAACAGAGGAAGAGTAATCAAGACAACAGCAGATAGTGATTGACATTGCATTTAAATTTTTGCAGATTAAAGTTGGCTGGAAGCCATGGAGCCAGAAACGAGTTCCACAAGTGTGAGAAAAGAAACTGTTAGCATAGAATTTACGGTTACATCTAACCAACTCAGCTGTAAATTGGTGAGATCTCATCACCAGTCTAGCTTAAGTCTAGGCACCTGGCTGAAGAGTGATATTTATTTTGCATTAAAATACAAAAATGTGGCACAAGGCCAAAAGTGGGGATAGGGGCAAAGCTGGTCATCTTCTGTTTTATAATTAAGCTTAACTAGCCACAATCACTGATCCAATTATACCACAATATTCCTTACACCAAAACAACACATTCTTACATACCATTTCTTACTACATCCGCCATAATACCTCAGAATGTCGATGAAGTCTTAACTAGTCCCCATATGTACCCTAATGAAGAGCTCATCCGAACAATTACCATGAATGTATTTATAGAAAAGGCAAAAGGAGGCAACCTTATGGTGATGGGAAAGTGACTGAAGCCATGACACCAAAAATGTTAAACAGTATTTATTCAATTGTTTATTTACAAGATTATAAATAGATAATAGATAAAAAATATGTGAGAATAATAGCAGAATTTTTTACAAGAATAAAGAATTTAATTTGTGAACTAAAACAATAAATTATTTATTTACAAGATTATAAAAACATTTTTATGGTTACTATTTTTAAAACAATAAAAATTACCAAGAGAGTATAGAGTAATAGCAGTATCAAGAGGAAAACCATGCTTTTGGCACTTGTAATGAAAGCTCTGAGTCTAATTTGGCTTAATGTGCTGTTATTGAATGTAAATGAATAGTCTTGTTGTTTTGGCTAAGATAATGTGACTTATATAAATTATAAGACAGGGGAGATAATCGGGTTGTCTTACCACAACACTCAATTTTTTTTTGCCCAGTACTAAGTTAGACATTCTCTATTTTTATTTAACTATCATTGAATGTTTATACTTTATTTTGTATCTATGCTATCTACCCAGCACTGTATATTGATGACTTGAGTAAAGTTATACAAAGTAATTAAATTTTAAAAGAAATTAAGATGCCAGTAAATATGCATCAAAATTAATAATAATGCTTCATCTTTTATAAATTCATATAAGGCTAAATTTTGTTTGTGCGTCTTCCATCTTACACCAGTAGAACAAAATATCCAGCCTGTACAAGTAACATACAGGTATTTACCTTTTTATTGAATTGGTTGAAAGGGAAGGATAAATTGCTAACTGAACTCAAGAGATATGAAATATTTTTTTCTGAGGCCTGCATTTCGATTTAATCATAGCTTTGAATATAAATCTATCATACTTCTAAATTTAAAATAGTTTTTTGTTGTTCCACCTTTCATCCCAATTACAGTATTGATTCATTATTAGTAAACTGCAACATCAAGGATCCCTAAAAATTTCAGAGTATTGACCCCTTCATGGCATCCTTAATTATTTTTGAGTTTTAATTGTGTCACCACACTCTTCCAAGTTCAGGCTCTTCTTCAGCTTTATTAGAATGTAGTGAATCCTGATAAAGATAAAATAAAATAAAAAACAAAACAAAATATATAAACAAAAATAGAAAAGAATTCAACTTAAAATAAGGCAATTGTGCTTTCCTCTAAAACCCTATTCTCTTTCCTTCTCTCTCTCTCTCTCTCTCTCTCTCTAAACTTCTCTTTCTATAGTTCTCACTAAACTGACAAGAAGGCAACCCTCAAATAAAAAGAGGAAGAAGAAACGACTCAACGGAAAAACAACAGAAGTTTGCAGGAATAAAGCCTACTTCTTTACATGCAAGCCACTAGTAACCTGCTGGCAGGTTGCCAGTGGTCCTCTGTTGGCAACCACTGGCAAGCCTCTAGTGGTCCGCCAGTGGTAACATTGCTGAGAGAAGCACATTGGCAGTCTGCCAGTGGATCACCAGCAGTAAATGCTAGTGGCATGCCACCCAGTGGCAGATTGGTGGTTTGCGTGTAAGTGACTGAAAAATACCAAACATTGGGAAGTCCCTATGCATAACTTCTGTTATAAAAACAATGAAAAAGAAAGGAGTGCCAGAAAGTAAAATAATTTTGGCCAATAAAAAAATTGACACAATGAGACTTGATGTTAGCTGAAACCAACATTCACACAAGAGACTGGTCAAAATGGATATAAACTGATGCCTCTTAGCTAAAAGCAGAAGAGATGGACAAGGAGAAGACAAAAAAAGAACACTACTGCAGAGAAACCAGTCATGTGTGATGTGTGATGTGTGAAGAAGTAGTTAAGAAGTCATCTGCTAATGATATTTCTGCTCTGTTTAGGACTTAGTACAGTAGATTGGCCCTGACCTATTTCTAACATCACTACTACCCTTATCATGGTCTGACTTACAAACTCTCAAATACTGGACTGAAACGGGCATGTCTCCAGACTGCTACTAATATCTGCCTTGTTAAAACAGGATTTTGTTCAGTCAACAGAGTAACAGCACTTCACTAAACAAAAGAAAAATTTCCTGAGGAGAAATTTAAAAAAACTTAAATACTGTGTAATGGTTGAATCTACTTTAGCAGGAAGGGAAATAAGCTACTGCCACTACTTAAAACACATCAATTAAACTGAGGAGTAGGAGTTTAATTTGTTAGCAAAGGATGGTGAGTTCAATCCTAAGTAGGAGTCAGCATAGCTAACACACCTTATTAACAAACTTTTTGCTACACTGAATACCAAAGGACTCACTCATCACTCTAAAGAAAATAAATAAAAATATATTATTTATTCTAAACCCTTCAGTCAGTTCATTTTATTCCAAAGTTTCCAGTAAAGAAAATCCTACCAACACTACATCCACAAGAATTACATCTACATGTCTAAAACCACCTTCATCCCTGTACAATCTTGGGAAATTGAGTAAAAATGGCTCAAATACTGCACTAAGCTTGGTGTATTTTTGTAATATTATTTACATAACTCCAATAATCACAGCTTATGACTCTATCACATTGAAACACTGATTAAGCAATCTCAAATCTGGTTAGTACCTAGATGGATGACATCTTGGAAATACTAGGTATTGTAAACTTGGATGTGTGGGTGGTGTAATGGATAATGGCTTGGAATGAGAAATCTGACAGCCATGTTCAAATTCCAGCCATTACTTCTCCTTCAAGTTAAATCGGACTTGTAACTGAAAATCATTATCTTCAAAATATTTTTAATAAAATATTCACTTGAAAAAAAAGTATTCTTACAATCCACTCTCCCCCCCCCAAAAAAATATGCTTCAGCTTTAAATAGCCAAAAAAAATTGGCTGATAAACCGTAAAAAACAAATCACTAAACAATACTTCTGAACAATGATTTAGCTTTCAGACCTACACACATATTAATGAGTTCATCTTGTGATTCAGTGTCTGCATTCTCTGTTTCCAAATCAGGTACTTATCACTGCCCTTTTGACTCCCAAGATTTTTAATAACTCCATTTGATCACCAGCAATTTATTGACCTCCTTTGGAACCCAAGGCATTTATCCCCCACCCCACTCTTGAACAGAAAATATTTCCTTTAACTTTCAAGGGTCAATATTGGTCACATTGGTGACCTCTTATCTAAACAGATTTATAATCATTTCTTTTTTCTTAATACTTTTAACTTTTCCTTGAATATATTGACAAGAAATCTTTAGATACTTTTATTCTGTAAATTTTCCTTTAACTGGTTTCAGGTGCATCTCAGCTTTCTGGAGTCTGTTTCAAGGTTCTAGCACCAGGTGTTTCTTAAAAAGCTAAATTAAAAAAAAAAGACGTTTGTAGTAAATACTATTTTAAAAAAAAACGAATAATAATAAAGTTTAAATATCCTTTTAAAATAGTAGTAGTGTTTTTTACCATGTGCTGAAAGAAGAGCCCCCAAATTGATTTTCATTTGTTGCAAAAATTGCAGCTGCTACTTTTGTGGCAAAAGATATATAATGAGTATGATATATCTGTGGAAAGTACTTCATGAATTACTAGTGCAGCTAAGTTAGTGTTATCAGATGGTAGATTGAGCATAAACTCGCATTCTAACATGCATTATAATACACATTAAAAATATTGATTTATTGATTAATTTAGAATATTTTTTCTATTGATTTATATCCTGTTAAAATGTTCTATAATTGAAAAAGTTATAAATAGTGAAGGTTGTGCCCTAATATTTATCTACAGAAGACATAATTCAGCTAAATGGCAAAAGATGCCCCAGTCTGTTGCACAATATTATTATATTGATTTATAAGATATAAATTATCAAGAAGTAAATGTCATTTTTAAAAACAATAATTATAGACTGAACAATTGTCTAAATTAGTATATAGAATTTGTCTACAAAAGAAGATAAGTTACACAATATTTATAGACTGAACAATGAGTAACTTATTAGTAACTTATATAGTATTTGTCTCTTACAAATGCAGTTCATTTTATTTACCATATTCTCCAAATATCTTCAAGAATATTGGACAATAAGCAAACTGGGCATCTGCAGAATAATGTAGTATGTGATCAGCGGTGAAAGGAGTGGTGTGGAGGCACCAATGGTAATTAAAATTATTGCCCCTCCTCCTTAGACTAGAGCTGTTATAAATTCTAGTTTCACATATATTTCCTCAACCTAATTAATATTTTTGCACCCCTAAAAATTTAGTGCCTGGGGCAATCGCTACTCTGGCCCCAACCTATACTATGCCACTGTATGTGATCCATGCTGGGAAATATGAGAGGTCTAAATCAAATTTAATGCTGATCAGGAATCTTTGATCTAAAAGGAGTTTATCTGAGGTGACCTCAATATGTACTGGGCTGACTCTAAGAGATACCATACTAAGCTTTGTACTTGGTGTCACATAAGATTGATAAGACATCAAGATGCTTCAAAATGTTGACTTAGAAGATGACTGCATAACCACCAAGTGCAAAACCGGACCTCAAAGGACATTGATGACTGTGCCAATATAAACAAGAAGTCAGCTCAACTCGACTGAATTTTGCATATACCCATAAGGCAACCAAATGATGAGTGGGAAGGCAAAATCCCTAATATTTTCAAGAGCAGAAGATTAAACATTCAAAGAAAGTATCTGAAAACCATTTTGCCCCTCCATGACTGATGTTAATTTGACAGAGTCTAGATGTGAATAAACAATTATTTTGCATATAAAAAAATTAGTCTGGTATTGTTAAAAAATATTACTAACATAGCCAGAGTAGTTTGAAATTAATATTAACTCAAGCCCCAGAAGCACCATCCCTCCATGCAGTACATCTCCTTAGAGAGTGAGCTGAGGTCATTACCCAGTGCCTGAGGGGGCTTGAGTAATTTTTGAATGGCTTCCCACATTAAAGCTCCACCTTGTTTCACATTCTGTAATGACATGGACATGTATATAAATGTGTATGAACATAACATTACAATAATCTTTCTTGGAATTTCATCTACCATATTGGCATAAGAAACTGAAAGAACTTTTAGACAGGGTATTAATGAAAAGCAAGAAGAAAAGACTAACTATTAATTATAAGAAGATAGGATACATAATTATTGGCAAAAGAGACAGCTTATAGTGTAACTTTAAATTTAAGGTATTTAAGCAGTGAAATCAGAATAGGCACTGGAAAAGTGAAAGAAGCTTTCCTAAAACTGGAAAATTTTGTTAAAAACAAAGAAAAAAGGGATGAACTGCTATGTAATATCAATCCTCCTATATGGTAGTAAATGTTGAACAATTTTCCCACAACTGAAAAGGAGACTTAATGCAACAGAGACGTGTTCTTATAAAATGATGTTGAGAATACCATAGAGGGAACATGTGAACAATGAGGAAGTTTTCAGGGAAGTTTTGCTTTTTTACAGTGAGGTTCACCTTTTACAAGGCCCAAGGGCCACCCAAGGCAGAGGATTACGTTTGGAGGCCATTTGTCTGTATAGGAGTGGAAGATAACTATTAACCCTAGCCTTAAACAGGTTATGGTTGTAGTGATCAGGGAAACATCCTGTTTGGAGTTAGTTTCCCAGGGAAGTGGTTTGCGGGAAGAAGCTCTTTGAGTGGAACTTACTTCTCACCAATGAGATACAGAGGGAATGTGGGTGGTTTGCTACTATGTAAGTGACATGGTGTGTTCTTGCTGTGAAGGTTTGCCTCGACGGGACCAGGAAATGTAGTTCATCTGAACACTTTCCAGGGAAGTAGCAGTAGAGCAGTGAGAAGCATGTCACATCCTGGAGAGAGGTTGAAAGGTGGAGAATAGTTCATCATCCATAAGGGCTTGGAGATGCTCTAGAACTCTCTCAAGGCTGGAGAGTGAGGTCAGGGTAACTCCTGCTCAAATATGACAACAGTACTACTCATTTTTGGCCTGATCTGACTCTTGTAAAGATAGAGGATAGCAGGAGGGGCCCCAATACTTACTGGAGTGGTACAGAGAACCAACCATTTTACCTGCATCCTTAGCAATGGATCATATGTATGAGTTTCACTTGAGGTTGGGTGTGAGTTTGAGGCCCAACAGTCTTTTAATGCACAGTGCTTCCCTAAGAGGATCTCCATTCACCCAGATTGGTGGTAGTTCAGGGTCAGGTCGGTGGTGATGGAATGTAACTAGCTTGTTCTTCAAGGCATTGAATGTAACCAGACAATTTTTACCCCATTGCAAGATCGGAAATGAGTTCAGTAGCCAATCTCTGACCATCGAGAGTTTCAGAAGTGTGCCCATATATAGTCATATCATTGGCCTAGATATTTAAAAATGATCTGAGTATATTCTTAGGCAGATCCTGTCTGTTGGTCAAAAAGAGGGTTGATCTGAGGAGTGACCCCTGGGGAATGTCTGCATTGACTTCTAGGAAGACAGACCATTGAAAACTATCTTCAGGGACCTACATGTTAGGAAGGATTTTATGATTGAGAAGACCCTTCTAGTGATTTCATAGCTGGAGACCTTGTGTAGTAAGCCTTTATGCCACACCTTGTTGAAGGCAGCTGTCGAAGATATCAAGGGCTATGATCCTTGAGCTGTGTTTGTCATCAACAGTCTCACTGATTCTGTGAACAATGGTAGTTAGGCTATCAGCAGTGGATTGGGCCAACTGGAACCCATACTGTTTGTCACTGAAGAGTTTTTAGGTGCTGGATAACCTTCTTATTGATTATGACCTTAAAGAGCTTGCTGGTGATACTAAGGAAACTGATGGGTCTGTACTGGGAGAGGGAAGATTGCACGACCATGTTCTTGAAAACTGGGCATACACTTGACACTTTCCACAGGTGTGGGAAGGATTTCTCCTTCAAGCAGTGGTTGAATAACTTTGCTAGAATTGGGGATAGTTCTTAAGAACAACCACCGGAATTTTGTCTGGACCAGTGCCTTTCTTGGGGTCAATACCTTTGATAAGTCTATATACCTCACATGCTGTTATGGTAATATTACTGAGATTGTGCTCATTAAGATATGGGAACTTGGGGAGGGGATGATCTTTGTCATCTAATGTTGAGTTAGAGGTAATGATGGAGATGAAGAGGTTCATCTTATCAGTCAAGGAAGGTATCATTTTGGGGCCATTTATAATTGTGGACACAGCTGTTTTACTTCTATTCATGATTTGGTTGGTGATCTTCCAGAATTCATAGGATCCAATTTGTTTCTTTTAAACCTTGGTCTGCATTTGATAATTTCTAGAACTTTTTTGCAACAGGCAGTTCTGAATGCACAGAGGGATGAACTACTTCACTTCTTATGATAGATATCTGTTGTGGATTCCGTGAATGGAATCCTGCACAAATAAATAAACAACGCCAGTAATTGAGATAGAAAAATAAGTGTATTAAACATAAGAATACAGACTTGAAGTGAAGATTAGTAGTCCAGAAATGTAGGTTAGTAGGAAGTATATGTACAAGTCTCTGTAAGTAAAGCCGTAATCATCTTTCTCTCTGGACTCTTGTATAACTCTCTGAGAACACCCTGTGTCTGTCTCTGTATCTCTCAACCTGTCTCAACATATCTCCACGTATCTTGATATTTAACAGTCCACCCATGAGGAATGTATGTGGCACAAGGCCAAGTTTAACGTGGGTTCCTCCCAGCCCGTAGGCTCAGCCAAAAAATATCCCCTTTGAACCCGCATAACTGTCTACCTCCCTGGATGAAACTTTGCCCTTCGGCAAAGCCTTGTCTGGGTTCCTCTCTGCCAAAGCAGAGAGTTCGACAGATGTCGCACACAGTCAGAGACTGTATCTTGACGTATCTCAACAGATGGTATTCTTTCTGTCAGTATAAGTATACTTTGGACGAGTCCATCTTATGTAAAAAGGGGAGAGCCCCACAACAATATCAAAGTATTGATTTTGGTGAGTGATGGCTGTAGCACATTCGGGGTGAACCAAGGTTGACTGTTTGGTTTTTGCTGGAATTTCTTTTGGGTTATAAAACTCTCCACTTGTATTTAGAATTAGAATGAGAGAGTTGACATTTCTGGGATACCTAATGAGGAGAGAGGCTTGGGGAATTTGATGACCAAAGGTTATATTCAAGGCATGAGGGGCAGAGTGAAATAATAGCTAACATACCTAATGAGTTTATGTAAATGAATGGAAGAGGGTGTGGGAAGGATAGTAAAATGACACTAGTATAGGATATTGTGGAGAGCCATAATTATCCATGTTTTGAAGGGACATGGCACATAAAAGAAGAATTTAATTTTTGTTTTAAGAACTGAAATCTGTTAGATAAATGGGGAAAAAACTCTTAATTTGTCCCCTTTTAACAGGAAAAGAGAAAATAATGATACTCTTAGGTGCCTAATATACGGGGTGGGAGGATGCTTTTTTTAGGAGATTTTCTGACCCCCACCAAAATTATTAAGACCATGCTGTTTATTAATTTCACACTTTTCACTCTTTAAATGATTTTACGAACATTTGTTATTATCCAACCCCATTTACTGCATACTGAGAAACCATTCCCCTTATTAAGACCCCACTTAATATTAGGCAGCCACAAATACATATAAAATTGACATGTAAGTTACTGAATTTTTACTGGTATTTAGAGATTGAAAAATGAAAAATCTATTTTCGTCTTCTTATTTGTGAGTGAAAGTATAGAGAACCCTGTTTCATTTTAGCACAAGCCCATTAAAGTTTATAGTTCATATATTGATTAAATACTGTTTTATACTTCCATTTTTTGCATTTTCAGATACTACTTAAATAGATAGGTTCACTCATAAAAAACAGGGAAATTTATTTTTGTAGATTAGTATTCTTTACGCCTTTCTTAAGCAGCAACACTTATCAGAATCGAAAAATATTGATATTCTTATCATTTTAGAAAGGAGGTCCTGTTTATAATATTGATACAGTGTAAAATCGATCCCTGACTTTTACAGAGTTATCACAAGTAGAAGCTTACAAATGTCAAGGCTGAAAATGTGATTACATCATTGGTATCTATGTACAAGAACAATTTTTTTTTTAAAAAAAGATTTCTTTTGAATAAAGAACAAACAGATATATACAATTTTTATGCTTTGTTGAAAGAAAATATTTTAAACAAGCAAAATAGAATTTCTTTTCATTTTTTTACAAAAAGATTTCTTTGTCATTAACTTTTAGCACTCTGTAAGTGACTATTTTTGCCAAGCAAAATGTTAGACCTGTCAATGCAAGTTGAATTTGAATTTCTTGGTTATCTAGTCATATCCTTCTATGACAACACCTAAAACAATCTTGACTGAAATTAGGAGCCAGGCTACTAGAATTTCAAATGTATAGAACTAATACATAAAACCCTATATTTTAAGGGGATTCCATATACAGTAAAGGGGAAGTAATATTTATAAAGGATGCAGAGTGCTAAAGAACAAACAGATATATATGTTTTTAAAGTTGTGATACATTTTTAATTAAACAACAAAAATTTACATTAATTAACAAAATTATAAAAAAATATGTAGACATGCATAATGTAAGCACATTTTCAAGATACAATATTTGTGAATAGAAATACTAAGTACAGATAACTGTAAAAGTCAGGGATTGATTTAACACCATTTCAATATTATAAACAGGAACCCCCACTTTTAAATTGACAAATAATCAGTATGTTTTGATTTTAACAAATATCAAAACTTGTGGATAGTCTAAAAAATGCTAAGCTATAAAAATTATTTCCTGGAAAGATTTTCATTATGTTTTTTTTATGAAAGGACCCATCTATTTAAGTAGTTCCCATTTTCATTAACTGCAGGACCAAAAGAATATTTATTTCTGTGCAACCAAACATAGTAGACATCAATTTTTAGATTTTAATCTTTTGGTTGTCTTCTTGAACTGGTAGCATATCTCAACTTTTGAATGTATAATAAATACTACTGGTTGAGAAATAAGTCAAGGATTGGTCATTTATACACTGTACTACTTGTTAATATCTGTCAACATTTTTTTGTAGGATAAGGTAAAAGCTAGATAATGGTGTTTGTCAAGGGAAATGCTCAATATGCAGTGAAGGGTGATAACAAAAAGAAAAGGAGTAAGGGAGGACTCCTGCTTTGATGTTAAAGAAGTTAGTGTCTCTCACTGGGGATCTAACCAAAAATTTGGTATTTTTGTATAGCATCATTATGGCAGCTACTATCTTTGCCATATATACCAGAAGGATCTTCTTTTTTTCCCTATGTACAGAATTGAAGGCTTTAGAGAAATCTACAAAAAGTAAGGCAGCCTGTAGATTCTTTGCCCTGGCACATTCACTGAACAGTCAGGATTTGTCCAATGGTTGATCTAGTTTTCAAAAGCCATTTTGATTTTTTCAGGGCACCTTCCCAACTTCAGCTAGTATTCTTTTGAGAAGCATTGAGTTGTAAATTTTTGTTGCAATGGAAGTGAATGTGACCTAGCTATGTTCATTTTTAAAAATTTAAATGAAATGTTAATTGTCATTTTCTGTCTCCTTGAAACCTGTTCTTTTATTGTCCTTTTGCTCTCTCTTGTGGCTTTTATTGCTTTGCTTGTGATGAATAGAATCATATGTATTATAATCAAATTAATAGAACTCTTTGTGTGTTAACTTTGGAAAAGTTTATTTTTTCTCTTAAGAAAGAAATCAAATAACACTGTATATTAAAAGTGAAAAAAAGAAAAGAAAATGAATGAATGAAAAGAAAAAAAATCTCCATTTGTTCACTCTCTCAGCCTGCCAATCTTTATAATATTAGAATGTGTTAGATTTGAAACTGAGCTTTTCTGACATAAGTTCACTGAAATAGAAATGCCAGTTAACCTGATTTGTAGCCAAACTTAGAGAATCAGTGTTGATACCTTGCTGTCAGTAGTGATTTAGAATGAAGAGACAATTTGATATTGGGAGACAGATATGTCATAAATATTGAACTACTTAATTGGCTCAGAAATTTCCATGTCTGGCTGGTGCACCAAACTTGGCTCCAAAGCTATTCCTTGTTAATGTATTTTTTCATGTTTAACAAAGCAATTTTGAATTAACAAACAAACAAACAAAGAATATGCTTTCTTGTTTTCTAAATTTTGCATTTCTTGACACTGTACTGATGTCAGACTCAGAAGGAAAACTGCGGATAATCCTAGACACCAAAGGAAAGTTAAAAGAAAGGACAAACCAAACTCATTCAGAAATATCTAAACTATCAGTTGTATACAACTGCTTTCTCAGAGCAATGATTAAAAATGGGGCAAACTATGACCTTCATGCTCATAAAAAATGGAATGTCAAAAAGATGTTTTTTCCATTGTCACCACTATTATTTTAACTACCATCACTCCTTGGCAATTTATTTTAACTGCCATCACTCCTTGGCAATTTATTTTAACTACCGTCACTACTTGACAATGTTAATTATTTTAAAATGTAATGATTAGAATTGTAATAAAAGCTAAACATATGCTGAAAGTGATTACATACATTTTTTGTTCTTGAGAATTTACAGCAAAAATGTTAAACACTATTTGTTTATTAGATTGTTTAATTGCAAGAATGATTAATATTTACAAAACTAATACAATTAAAAATAATGCAATGCAATATTCATTATTTATCAGTTTATAAAAAATATGAAAATTTTTTATTCATAAATTTACAAACATTTACTAAATTATTAAAATATTTGAACTAACTACAAGGAAATCCTTATTATTTACCATTTTATAAAGTTCGAATCGATTGTCAAATAGCCGATGTTTTGCCAAACATTTCAATAAACAATTTAATAAATAAATAGTGTCTGTCTATATTTCTGAGATGAGGTATTATTTACACTATTTACATTGTTCGGACTATTATCCTCATCTTTGTTGTCATATTTATTACAACATTTCGGCTGTTGTACACTCCGGCCTTCTTCAGGAAGTTGGAATGTCGAACTGAACCCTTTATTTCGCTTGCTGAAGTAGACTGTTCTAGTTCTACATGCCATATCTAATGGATGTCAGTTATCAGTTATCTCCTGTTAATTCCCCTCTCTAAGTTCTCCACCGCCTTAACCAGGTATTGAACTCACACTCTTTGGGTCCTGTCACTGGATCTGACTAATGCCTTTATCCTCAAGGACACATGGCACAGTAGATAAAGGCGTTAGAACAAAGAAAATGTATAAATTCAATTTCATCTGTTTAGGTTTTATTACAATTCTAATCATTGCTTTTTAAAACTATAAACTATAAAGGTAGTTAAAATAATAGCAGTATCAAGGGAAAAACTGTCCTTTTGACACTTTAGTTTTTTGCAGGCATGAAGTTGGACTTTAATGCTTCTCAGCAGAATACAGCCAGAAGTAGAAAAATTGCTTTGAAAAAATCAAAATGGCTTTTGGAAAATAGATCAATTTGTTAAAAATGGCTTCAAGTGAATGAAGCCTGTTGGTCTTAGCAAGGACCATCTTTCTCTGAACATCATGGACTAGTGCTACAAAATCACAAAGAATTGTACCAAATAACAGAAATGACATCACTTGAGAACTTTCAACTGTGGCAACAACTAAAATGGATTTGCTTTTATAGCACCAGTCAACAAGATTCAAAGAAGGATGGTCTTTGACAAGATTTACAGGCTTCATTCACTCAAAACCATTTTTAGCCATTGATCTGAAAGAACAGTTGTATACAGCTGATAGTTTAGATAGATTTCCCCTCCTCCACTGTCTATAACCTCCCATTAGCTTATATATGGTAATGACAATAGTAATATTATCTGTTTCCTTATAAGGAAACAATTGGCATTCATTGACTGTGCTATCATCAGTTGAAATTTCTAAAATCTTTCTCTTAAAACAATTTTTCAGGAAAATAGGTTAACTAGTTCATTAATTGCTATTACTCTTAGTATTGATGGGGCCTTCATTCCTAATCTTTTGCTTGAAATAGTATAGAATGTCAACATCTTGATTATATCATTTTCTTTTTGAGTTACATGTTTTGTTATTCTTTTATGTGCCAGTATGAACCTGGTTAAATAGGATGCACCTCACAGAGATTGGATTGCAAAATTAAGCAGCATGTTCCATTTTGGATAAGGAATGATGAGTTGCATCATATTGATATGGTTCCAGGAGATTCTGGATCCTGTGACTGGCCAACATCTTGCTGATAAACCTGTTTGTGCTAACACTTTTTCAAATGATTGTTGATGTTGCACATTCAGCATTTCATTTGAAGATCCTTCAATTGCTTTTTATCTTTCTATGCCAACCATTTCTTTGTAGGCAAAAAGATTTTCTCTATTTGCGAAAAACTACAAGGCATAATTTAGTTGACCTGTTATTTTCCTTTCTCATTTTTCTTCTTTTGCTTTATTTGACATGTGTTGTAACCCAGGGAAGGTTACTGAATAGAATAATCACACAAAGGTTGGTAATGAACGATAATACTTAGGATACAAGACATATAAGAGTCATCAGTAGTGTGTAGAAGAAGTAGCCAACTGCTAGAAGTGAGTCAAGTGAATTTCACAATGCAGGATATCTACCGACCACCCCATGTGGTCAAATGTGGCACGAAGCCAAATTTAATGTGGGGTATCTGAGCCCATAGGCTCAGCCAAAAATTCCCTGTAGACCCTGGGTTGGATAGGTGTTTCCCAAGATGAGACTCTGCCCTTTGACAGTCTCATCTGGGTATCCTCTCTACCTAGAGGCAGAGAGTTTGACCAGCACAGCTGGAGATGAATCTCCAACTGCAGACCAACATACAGTATTTACTACTGTATTTATGTAAATGGGGACATACCCATTATTGTCTGTAGGTATGCTACAACAACATGATAGATTAGTTTAAAAACATATTACATAATTTTCCTTTATTTATTATTTAATCATTTCAGGTTAAGCAAGGCAATAAAGATACTAAGGCATCATGGTTTACTGAGAATAAAAGAAACTGAGAAAAGATTAATGAGGAGATTGGACAATAAAACAATTATTTCAAGATTGTTAATGTAGCACGTTCGTCATTTCATTTGAAAATCCGTGAATCTCTTTTTATCTTTTGATGCCAAGCATCTCTTTGTAAATAAAAAGATTTTCTCTATTTACTAAAAAACAAGGAGACATTATTTATTTGACCTATTATCAACATTTCTTGGTTTTCTTTTATTTTTTTATTTATTTTATTATTTTTATTTAATTATATGACAAATACTCACTTGTGGAACTTTCTTCTGGCTTCTTGCTTTCAAGTCAACTTTGATCCTCAAAAATTTAAATGCAATGTCAAGTTACTATCTTCTACTTTTTTAATTCCTGTTCTTTTATTGTTCTCTCTGCTTAATAATGCTTTTTCTCATGTTCTGTAATACTCAGTAACCCCTTGTGTCTTAGTGACATTTTTTTTTATCTCTCCATAACTCAATCTTTGCTTGGGAGGAAATGTTAAAAAAAACGAAAAAAGAAAAGAAATTGTTTAAAAATTCATTTTATTATCTTGTATATTATTTTACATAGTAAATTTGAAGAAGAAAAAGGTATTGTGTTGAAAAAATTCTAATTACAATTGTTAAATTGATAAAAAATATAAATTTCTAAAACATGATCTGAACTATATATTGTTGGTGCATGTAATATAAAATTGAATCAAATCTGAACTTTCTTTTTCATTAAGAATAAGAGATTTAAGAAGAGACATTTTTAGTGTGCACTGCATCACTCAAATGTAAACATTTTCAAATAAATCTATTCCTTTGAAATTGTTAATGCACTCTTAGTATGAAGTTATATGTCAATGACTTTTCTTAGTTTCTGTGCTGTTCTAAAAATGTCTTTCTTTGAAGTGGGCTATGTTTGTGAATCACTTCGAAGATAAAGTTGTCCACTTGGAAATTAAAAACTGTATACATCTGTCTCACTCAGTCTCAGTATTTTTCAAGAAAAAAATAAATGTATTTTTGACATGATGACCATTTTGGAACGTAAATTATTCTTGTTATATTGCCCAAAAAGCACAAAAGAAAAGAAATTCCCCTTAGAAGAGTTTTGAGTAGAGAAAATGAATAAAATAACAAAAAATTAACTTATTTTTCTGCTTCTCTTTTTCTTTTATTGACTTTTTCTTTCTTTTTTTTCTCTCATTAACTTTTTCTTTTACTCTAATTGTCAATTTCTTTTTTAACTCTCGTTTTCTGTTTCTTTCATTTATTTCTCATTCATTCTTTCTTTTTTTTATCTCTCATTCACTCTTTCTATTTTTATCTCTCATTCACTTTCTTTTTTTTCTCTCATTAACTCTTTCTTTTATTTCTCATTGTCTTTTCTTTCTTTCATCTCTCATTGACTCTTTCTTTCCTTCATTTCTAATATCAATTTCTTTTATTTATCTCTTAACTCTTTCTTTTTTTTATCTTTCTTTAACTCTATTTTCTTTCTTTTATCTCTAATATCTTTTTCATTTTTTTTTTTATCTCTCCATAACTCAATCTTTCTTTTATTTCTTACTAGCAGGAGAGCCCGGCGTTGCCTGGGGATGTAAAAGTAAGAGATAGATCAAGTATCGACCATCATAAAGACTGAAAAATAAAATTAACAAAGATTATTGTTTAAGGTTGATGGACACGCATGTCTTAATTAGTTTTTTTTTTTTTTTTTTTTTTTAATTGGTCAAACCCAAACTCAAACAAAAAACATTGTTTTCAATCGTTATGAGTCTATCGATTGAATAGAATTTTATTATAAACAATTGTCTTGTAAATGGAATTTTTAAAGCATTCTGATGCCTGTTAATCGTGTTTTCAAATTGATTTTGTGCAAAAACAATTGTGTTTTTCCAATTTTTGGTGCTGTTAGAACCACTGCAAGGTAATTTTATGTAGTCCTGTGAAGTTTTGTTGAAATCGGTTGAAAAATGTAGGAAATCCGATCCAATATATAAACGTACAGACACACACACACACACACACGCACACAATCTGCGTTTTATAATGAGATTGACTATTTCTTTCTTTTATCTCTCATTGATTCTGTCTTTTTTATATCTCTTTCTTTCCTTTATCACTTGTTGGTTCTTTCTTTTCTTCATTTCTAATGTCTCTTTCTTTTTGATCTCTCATTGACTCTTTCTTTCATTTTTCTCTTGTCTCTTTTTTCTTTTATCGCCAATATCTCTTTCTTTCTTCATCCTTCATTAACCCTTTCTTTCATCTCTCATTGACTTTTTCTTTTTTTATCTCCCATTGTTTGTTTGTTTCTTTTATCTTATATTGACTCTTTGTTTTATCTCTTATTCATTCTTTTATCTTTCATTGTCTCTTTCTTTTATATCTCAGAGACTCTTTCTTTTATATTTCTGTGACCTGTTCTCCCTTTGTCTTTTCCTCTTTTCTTTAATTGACACTTTTTCCTATTTTTTTCAGTGACTCTTTTGTTTTATTTCTTTTCTTTTGGTGATTTTAAAAAATTTTTATTAACTATTTCTTTTTTTTCTCTCACTGACATGTTTTTGTTTCCTTTTTCTCTGATATTTTCTTTCTCATTGACTTTTCTACTTTTTCCCCAACAACATTTTTGTTTTTCTTCTCTTGCTCACTTCTTTTTCTTTCTTTCTTTCTTTCTTTCTTTCTTTCTTTCTTTGCTTGTTTCTTTATTTCTTTCTTTGCTTGTTTCTTCTTTCTTTCTTTGCTTGTTTCTTCTTTCTTTACTTGTTTTTTCTTTCTTTCTTTCTCTTTTCTCTCACACTTTCTTTTTTTTCTAGTTTTCTCTTTCCATCTTTTTCTATTCCTGTTTTCTTCTATTTTTCTTTTCTTATTTTTCTCTTTAATATTTATATTTTCTTCATCATTTTCTTTATTTTCGCTTTTATTAACCATTGCTTAAGCTTAGGATGGCAAACAGCCACATAGTTGGAAGATTATATTGTGCCAGACTTTCAAATTGAAAGACTCAAACACTGACCATTGGTGCTGATGGTAAATATCCAACTACTTCAGCCACCAAGTTGAGATCATTTGAACCTCTTTCTCCTGGAATGACTATTTGAATTTTCATCCTCTCTTCTGCTACCAAGTTTTGTCCATTGAACACCTTTCTTCAAAAAGGAGTCTTAGTGGAAGGGTGTTTAATTGTAAACCATTGCAATTTAATGAAAATAACTATGGCAGTGAATACTGGACAATTTCTTCACGAGTAAAGAACAAACTTGAGGCAACAGAAATGTTGTTCTACAGAAAGATGTTGAGAATACTATGGACTGAACATGAGTAATGACAAAGTTTTAGAGAAAATGGAAACAAAAAGGACACTTATGTGTAGCATCAAAAAGAGATAGTTGAAATTGTCAGGGCACATAATGAGGAAAGAGGGCTTAGAAAATTTGACACTCACATGACATTGAAGGCAAGTGGAACAGGGGAAAACAATGCATAATCTACCTAACAAGCTTGTGTAAATGGTTAGCAGAACAGGGTTTAGGAAAGATAGCAAAAAGACAAACTTTACTAAGGTCTACAAAGGACAAGAAATTGTGTAGAGCCATGATCATCAACATTCTGAAGGGACATGGCATATAGAAGAACTAGGAAAAGCATAAGAATTGAGTATATTGGAGTTACCTCACCTTGTCTGCCAATGGACTTCATGCTGCTAGGTAGCATTGTACCCAGGACTCTATAAGGGAGCTATGTAAATCTTTCTTTTTTTGCTCTAGAATGTAATAATGATAACTTGTGACTCTTCCACTCTGTGGATACACTCTCTGGGAAAGCCAACTGCTTAATTACACACAATCACTTTATTACATTGACAAAGAAGATACTTCTTACACAAACAGATATATACATTTTTAAAGATATTATTGCAAAATCTGTAATGCCACAAATTCTTGTATTCCTTTAAAAAGAGGGTCAGACAGGGTTATATTGTGGAGCAAAAACAGAAATAAACACCAAGACGGTCAATCATCAAATGACAAAAAAGATCCATGCATCCTTCCAGTTAATGAATTAATCCTTTGAAAATAAATATTTAACATTTTTCAACCAATGGTTCATGTTCCTACCGACAATAAAAATCATGCTTTGTGATCACTTAGAAGAGTATTTAAGTAAAGTCTCTAGACAGACAAAACTATTAAGACAGCAAAAGATGGCAGCAGTTCACAATGAACTGGTGCAGCTTCAAAAAGATTCCCTTACTCATTCACCTGTCTTCCTCACCAAACTATGTGACAGATACACTTTTCCTCGACAAGCTTTGTGACACTTACATTCCCCTCCTCACTTTCTACCTTGCCTATTTTTCTCACACATACATGCAAAAAAAAAAAATCACATTATTTTTCATCTTAACAAACAACTACAAACAAGGAACTTTGACACTCATATATGTTAATAAAAAACACAAAAATAAAAACTTTTTATATTTAAATATTTTTCTTGCTTTTTCTTTTTTGTGGGTTGATTCAAATCCACAACAATGTTTTAAAAAGCTGTTTTGTTGCATGTGTCATTTTGTTAGGGTGTTTTAATCATTGTATATGTTTTTATTCAAACTAATTTTCTTTAAAAAGAGGGTCAGACAGGCTTATGTCATAAAAGGCTATTTTGCTGCATGTGTCATTTTGTAGACAGGGTGTTTTAATCGTTGTATGTATTTTTTTCTCTATCTTATTTGTTTCTTTTATTTTTTCTGCTGTATACTCTTCAGCCTTCCCTGGAGTTCTAAAATGTAGTTGAATCCTGTTTTAGAAATGCATACACATCTTTCCTCATGCATACCACATCCAGTTTTTTTTTCCTGGATTCATCCTCTTCTGATCTCTGTGATGACCTGATGGCCCCCTCCCTCCTTGTACCTTTGTCCGAGTCTCATGTTATTCTGCTGAAGAACATCCTTGTTTGAGAGTTCATAACTAATGATGCCTCCTCATACAAGAAATCCAGACAGAAATCACAGTCAGCATTAACAAAGTCAGTTATTAAATAGATCAATAGATAACAGCAAAGATGAGGACATTAGTTTGGATGTATATAATGTAAATAATGATGCCTCCTCATCCCAAAAATTCAGACAGAAATCACCTGGTCAGCATTAACAAAGTCTGTTAATAGATAGATAGATAGATAACAACAAAAATGAGAACATTAGTCTAAATATAAGTAGTATGAATAATGATGGCTCCTCATTCCAAAAATTCAGACAGAAATCAACTGGTCAGCATTAACAAAGTATGCTAATAGATAGATAGTTGGATAGATAGATAAGAACAAAGATGAGGATGTTAGTCTAAATATAAGTAGTATAAATAATGATGTCTCCTCATCCTAAAAATTCAGACAGAAATCAACTGGTCAGTATTAACAAAATCTGTTAAAAGATAGATAGATAGATAGATAGATAGATAGATAACAACAAAATTAGGACATTAGTCTAGATGTATATAATGTAAATAATGATACCTCTTCATCTCAGAAATTCAAACAGAAAGCACCTGGTCAGCATTAACAAAGTCTGTTAATAGATAGATAGATAGATAGATAGATAGATAGATAGATAGATAGATAGATAACAATAAAATTAGGACATTAGTCTAGATGTATATAATGTAAATAATGATACCTCTTCATCTCAGAAATTCAAACAGAAAGCACCTAGTCAGCATTAACAAAGTCTGTTAATAGATAGATAGATAGATAGATAGATAGATAACAACAAAAATGAGAACGTTAATTGTAAATATAAGTTGTATGAATAATGATGCCTCCTCATCCTAAAAATTCAGACAGAAATCAACTGGTCAGGATTAACAAAATCTGTTAATAGATAGATAAATAGATGGATAGATAGATAGATAACAACAAAGATAAGGACTTGGTTTAAATATGAATAGTGTGTATAATGATGACTCCTCATTTCAGAAATTCAGGCTGATGCTTTTGTTTTATGTCATTGCTTTTAAAATAAAGGCTTTTAGGAATATAAACTTGATATTAATTTTATCTGTGAGTATTTCTGTGTATCACAGCCAATATCAAAGTCTATTTGATTGTGCTTGAAGACCAAAGTCTTTCACTTGTTGCCAGTTGAATTTATAACATTTGTCTTCATAAGAGAGAGACTCAAATTTCAAGAAACAAGAACTGCAGTTCATTTCTTGAGAAATGCCAATCTTGTCATTATAGAAATTGACATTATCAGGAATAATAATCTGCCTCTGAAATTCTCAATGTACGATGAGCACAATTTAAAAAAAAACAAAAACAAGATGGATAATTTTGTACAGTCTTTATTGGGAGATGTGTGTGTGTGTGTGTGTGTGTGTGGCGGGGTGGGGTGTTGTGGTGGTCTTTATCCAGGCCGAAGAGTTTATCCAGTTTTTCTTTGTTTTTTGTAATTTTTGTGATAATTCTTGACAGATCTAAGCTCTTTAATATGGTAATATAGAATATAGCTAATCTGGGGATTAATACAGTCACATGAATAACTAAAATACATGATACATGATCCAGATATTCATGTGTATCTGTGGAGGTATGTGGGCTGGTGTGCGGTATATCTATCTTTTATCTACCTCATCTTGTTCCTAGCCTTTTCTGTCTTTAATTTCTGTATATGTGTGTGTGTGTGCGTGTGTGTGTATGTCTGTGTGTGTGAAAATATATAGAAAATAGGAAAGAACTCATTAGGTAAATAATCCAAAGTTCTTTAGTATTTTTGTTATTATTTTTAAAAAACAGTGCTTGATACAAAAGTAGAGCCTAAATATAATTATTTATTTAAAAATATGATTCCTTTGCTACATAAGAGTTCTCATGTTTCAAAACAAGACCCAAAAACTTCAATATAACTTTTTGAATTAAACTGAATTAAGTACCAAGCTCTGTTTCACCTTCAAATGAAATTTTTGGAATAACTAATTCTTGAAATTTATGTTTTTATAAGCATATTCATTATTAAAACTAAAATTACTATGGTAACAGCTAGAGCAGTTATTTAAAAGAGGGGCCTAAGGGTTAATAATTTGTATCAATATCTCAGTTACATTCAAAGAAGTCAAGTCAGGGTAAGGTCGGGGTGTCTAAAATTAAAGCGGAAGATGACATAGTCTAATCTGGTTAACTGTTAAGTGTCTATAGAGATTTATTTATTTATTTATTTATTTTATTTTCTTTCCTGAAAGGGTTTTATGTATATAAAACTGTCATAATTAGCTATCATTTGTGACTTCATAAAGGTTTTTTTTTTATATGACTGGGTAGGGCTTTTAAACTTTTTATTTAGACTATGGAGTTTAAAATTTGTATTTCGGCTCTTGTTTTGGAACATGAGAACTCTTATGTAGCGAAGGAATCATAATTTTTAAGTAAATAATTATATATATATATATGTATATCATTTCATTGCAATTCATTGAGTGTAGAAGAATCCTCAACAGAATGCAGAAAGCACTGGAGGGCCATTTTTTTCCTATTTGGGACTCATCAGCAGTGTGCATCCATTACCGAGAATCGAACGTGAACCATTACAATACAGCACAAGCATCATACCACTGGACCAATGAGCCTCTGTGATGAAGAAGAAAGTGACTAGACTCAATGTAGCACCACTTCTCACTAAGTTCTGTGGTGAAACTCCTCCAAGTATTCGAAACCCAACAGCTTGTGTCCCAATGAGCCATGTCTTCTTTTCCCAAGCTGCTCCCTCCAGAGCATTAGAAGCTGGATCAAGCAAGGATATACAAGTGATAGAAGTTTTTTGGTCTAGTAGTATGACACTTGCGTTGTATCATAATGGTCTGGGTTCAATTCCCGGAGGGGATGCACACTGCTGATGAGTCCCAAATATAGGAAGAAACAGCCATCCAGTGCTTTCTGCATTCTGCTGAGGATTCTTCTAGACTCAATGAATTACTATAAATGATTATTCTAATCCCCAAAAGTTTTTATCACTTATATATATATATCTTGTATATAATGTTAAAAATTACCTTTCTCCCTAGTGAGCACTGACGGCCTAGGGTTGAGAGTCTCTGACTTTTGTCAATGAATGACTATATATGCTCCCTTTCATTGATTGGCTGCTGCTGATGTTTAATGCTAAGCTCTTCCCTATGAATTGAGCCTTCTGGTAGCCGGTAATGCATATATCTTGTATATAATGTGTTAAAAATTACATTTCTTCCTTGCGTGCACTGATGGCCTAGTGGTGAGAGTCAAATCAGTTGGGTTTCAATCCCGGCTTGAAACAATCACATGTCTAGCCACACTGATGAGCTGTGATACAGTGAAACAGTTTGTTTGTGGATGACTATATATATATATATATATATATATATATATATAAATTTCAGATAGAGTATATCTGTGAAATGACAATATGAATAAAGAGAAAAGGAAAACTTATCTTAGCTGACACATTTCGTCCACTCAAGGCAAATGTAAGGATTTTATTTTGTGACAAGTATTTATATACAAGAGCAAAAATGTTGTTGGTTTCATAATTTTTTTTGGTATATTCATGAACACTCCTTTACTAAAAAATAGGATATAGCAGTTGTTCAAATGAGTGTTCATTTTAAGTGCTTTCAGTTAGCCATTTCGAAAAATTTTTGTTAT